>CAUYQG010080474.1:0-13938 GCA_963574415.1 Tarsius wallacei
GTGAAATGATTCCCTTTTCTTAGATCCTCATTAGATCCCCTGATGTTTTTCTTTAATTTTGTCCCATCTACAATTAATCTAGCACAAATTCATTAGTGATTGTAAGATATGGATGATCTTCTCTCAAATTTTATTCATAGCTTCTCTATTTATTCTTCCTTTATCCATTTTAGTTGTGGGTAGGAGGACTCTATGATACCAGTGTTACTGCTTCCATGCCCTACCTCCAAAGTCTTTCACTGAGACATTTACTTTTTGTGTGTAGAATGCCAAACCCAACCATCCCTCCGTTCTGGAATTTTGATTAATTTTAATTTTGATTTTCATCAGTGGGAGTTTTCTGATGCTCAGTGAGGGCTTTTGTGCCCGGAATAGACTATTTTGAAGTATATGAGATTTAAATATTCTATGTAATGAATTTCCCAATCAAGAACCTAAATTTTCCTGCCCTTAAGTCTACATTAAAAGTTATTTTGTCTGTAAATGTAGTGCATTTTATACAAAACAAGAACAATAATTTTCAGGAGAATAATTAATACTTGGTCAACTAAAGTAAAATGGACTAATTCCACACAAATGGAATTAATGGAATTCATTTCTCTAATCATTTTAGGCCATATTTTTTAGATTCATCAATTTTAGAACTTCAAATTCTTGATTAATCAAGCACACACTACTACTAAGAAAATCCTTCCTAGAATTTACACAATTCTTCTGTCTAATAAATTATGTGGGAGACAAGGAAGAGAACTAATCTCTAGTTATTTTAAATATTCCAATGGTCTTTTAAAATTTAGACAAATTCTCTTAACTTTCAACTTAAAATCACAAACTTTGTATCAATTACTATTTTAAAGTTGCAATCACAGGATTAAGCTTGAAAATTCTTTAAAATTTTAAATTCTCTTCAACATTACAAGCTAGTTATGTAACAGATATACAAATTATTCTTAGTTCAGCACAAAATGAATAAATGATAGGCTTTATTTTTTTGTCATCTGAATAATATAACTGGTAAAATGAACTCAAGAGTTTCATCTCAATCAATCGCCAGACCTCCAAAACTGAGACAGTACATTCTTTTCAAACAACAATGGAACACTGACAAAAACTGAATATATACAAGGAGACTCCCTCCAAAACCAGAATTATCTTTTGGAGGGCAGACCCCTTGTAGTACAAATTTCCCCTGCTAGGCAAGTTATCTAAGAATCCATTGGCATCAGTGTACCAGCTAGCATTGTTGTAAGAGGCTGCATTCAGCTTCAGAGAATTTTTTTTTTTTTTAAAGTTCTTTCAATGCATTTGCCCATTTCATGATGGGTGATTTAAGAGTGCACCTGCCAACACCATGCTTAGTGTTCAGCAGGTTTTGACCAAGAATGGCATGATCCCCATGCCCCACCCTCCCTATTCACCTGATCTTACCCCAAGAAACTTTTTTTTTGTTTCCCCAGATGAAAAAAGTTCCTCAAAGGAAAATGTTTTGCCGATGTGGAAGAGCAGAAGCACTAAAAGGCATTAAAATTGATGAGTTCAAAAACTGTTTTGACAGTGGAAAAAGTATCCCAATAGGTGTGTTGCATCAAATGGAGAGTACTTTGAGGGTGACTAAAGTTTAAACATGTAAGTATAAGTACATGATTTTTTATAAATAAATTCTGGGTTTTGAAGGGCCCCCCCTCATATTAGGCCACAGACACACACAAAAAAGCTCAGTAAGTTCTACAGAGCAGAATTAAGCAGACCATGTAATAATAAAATTTAAAATGAACAATAAAGAATAAATCAAGGAAATTCATTGATCTGAAAATTTTAAAATACTTTCCTAAATAATTATTAAGTTAAAAAATAAAAGCTAGTAAAATATTTTGTATTTTAAATAGCAATATTTGACATCAACACATAATCATTGTAATTGTTCTTACTGAATCTCTTTGCTGCTACCATCTGCCTTTTGAATTTAGCTTCATCCAACACCCTGGAAGTTCAAGTTCTTGACTTCCTCAACTACATTAATGGCTTCTTCCACACCTACAAAAAAAATATTCATTTTAATTTGCATTGTTCATTTTAATTTGCCAGATACTCTCATAGAATTATATTATTTATCCCATAATAACTATTCTACTAAGATTTAGTTTAAATAGGTCATATAAGGTTACTTGGCTCTATTGTCTATCTAATTATTCTATTTCAACATGAGCTTCATAGCAAAATATAGTGAGGTAAAATATTGCAATGAGACTGACATATTTCATATTGAAATATGACTTAACAACTATTTTAAAACAAATACGTTTAAAAACCCACATGCAGGATCAGATTTCTAGTGTTACAATGAAACTACCCCAAAATTCAAATTCCACTAGTGTCATGTCTGCTATGCTGGACACATAGTTCATATTATATATATTATATAGCTATTGTTTGGTTGATGCAATTTATTTCAACAGCATTTGCACTAACAGATGCCTCAAACGGTGTCTATGAAGAATAATGATGAAATGTTAACAAAGACAGATAAGATCACACCCATCTACGAAGAGACAATGTCTAGTTGGAGAAAGAAAATGAGCAAAGATGAAAAGATAATAAATAATTGATTTATGGTATGATATTGACTCAATATATGGGAGTATATATGGAAGACACAGATTGTATTAAGCAGCAAATATCCTCCACTAAACTTTTGTGAATTACCTAATAAGGATTTGTTTTTCCATATATAAGAAAAAAGTCTGACCATAGATAGGCAGAGTGGGGCTGGTTCCAGAGCACTATGATGTTTTCAATATCCCAGGTTCCTTCTCTCTTTTCCCTTCACCATCATTAGCATTTAGCTTTAGTTCCTTTGTTCATTTGATAAACACAAGTTGACTGCTTCACCTGCAACTTCTGGTTCAGGCTCTAGAAAAAAATTATAGGACGGGCTCAAAGGCTCAGCCTATAATCCCAGCACTTTGGGAGGCCGAGGCGAGTGGGTTACCTGAGCCCGTGGGTTCGAGACCAGCCTGGGCAACTTGACAAGACCTCGTCTCTACAATAAATCAAAAATTAGCCGGACATGGCAGCACACACCTGTATTTCCGGTTACCTGGAAAACTGAGTTGGAAGGATCGCTGGAGCCCAGCAGGTCAACGCTGGGGTGGTTGTGACTGTGCCACTGCACTCCAGCCTGGGCAACAGAGTGAGATTCCAACTCAAAAAAAAAAAGAAAGAAAGACAAGAAAAAAAACTACAAAGGAAGCACCGGGAAGAGAGGTAGTACCATGTCTATATCAGGAAAGCAATTCCTAGAAATTCATTTGTGTTTCATTGATCAGAATATTAACATGCTTGCTCTCAAATAAAAAACTGCCCAGAACAAAACTGGGATTCTATAAGAAGGAAAAGGAAGAGAGAATGTTTAGTAGATGAGCAATTGTGTCTGCAATACTGAGAAGCGGAGGAAGGGAGAAAGTGCTTGGCAAATGTTGTTGGAAAAAGGTTTTCTGGAGGAAGAAGGACAAGAGCTAGATCTCAAAAGATGGCAGGAGTTAGATTTCTAAAAGACAGAGTTTCTCCAGTGGCATGAACAGCAGAAACTGCAGTGGAAGATAGGTTTCAATGATTAACCTGACATCTCGAGTGAACAGATGTGAGCAATGAGAGAAGACTGAATTGGTGGACTGAGTTCAAGTCATGAAGTTCTTTGACAGGAAGACTTTGGACTTGACATGGAAGTTTGAAGCCACAGGAAGAGTGTACTTAACTAACAGTTTGGAAACTTGCTGTGGTTGCAGAGTATGGAATATATTAAAATGCAAAGAGATTGGATCTATTTGCTGACAAAGTCACTGAATCACATTCGAGTGCTTTTGCTGCGACAATTATAGTTTTTGCCCAACTGAAGTTCTTAGTTACCCTAGCACAGTGTTTCCTGACTAATGGTTCACACACTGGCAGTTGTCCATGACGTGTTCTCTGATCCTCCCAGAAAATGTGCTAGCCGTTCTTGAGACTTCACTCACAGTCATTATCAGAAAACCATATTGTCACTATATTTTTCAGCATATGAGACATACTCCATCTTGGATGGCAGCAATTGAGCTCTTGTGGAGGAAATGTAAGTGGTGATTTTTTAAAAGCAGGCCATTTTTATTTCGTTTGACATGTTTAAAGTGTTGACGGCATCCATGTGTGCAGACGTGTGTGAAGACTAATTTTTATGCCAGTGTCCTTTCCAAACACTGTGCATCCAGAGTCTGGTTTAATGGCCTGTCTGACTCACTCTCGATTCTTTCCCCCATTCCTCCACTCCCCATCCCTGGGGCAACTCAAATTTCTGCTGCCAGCTGGAGTTTAGCACCACCCCCGGCTTGGGGACCAATCTGCCTTCAGTCTGTTGGAGGAGAAATTCTGAAACCACAATCTAGTATCTCAGTGACTCAGCAACCCAGCATGAAGTCAGGCTAGCTTCTGGACAGGGTTAATACTCGAATTCCTTTCTGGCAATTAGAGTCTCAACAAGTTTTTCCTTGTTGGACACACTAATGAGACCCAGTGGCCTGTTCCTCCAGAGCCGAAGCCCTACCTGGGCACCGTTGGTCCTCCTGAAGCCAGTGTTTTATTCCCAAGTTCCAATCCCTTCCACACTTGGCCTAGCCTTCCTGACACTTCCTATCTTCTTGTTGACCTTTCCAGCTATTGCTAGTTACCAAATTCTCAGGAGCTGAAATGCCAGTATGTGTTTCCTATTTTATATTACTAACAGTTGTCTGGTCTCCTGAGTCAAATCATTCAGACTTGCCCTTTATTTTTGTAAATGTTCACATCTCAGAGCTGGAAGAATTTTTTTACCTAAAATATTAATACTTTTTTGCTATAAAATCATTTTAATTGAGTTTTTCGGCATCACAAGCTATCTGGGAGACCAATAGAATGTGCCTGTGGTCACTGTCCACTTCACAGTTACAGTACTGAACCTGGAACTGCTTTACCAAAAAACACGTGTCCCCATAAAATACTGCGTGTTGTTCCCCTCATGTCTTACAACAGGTTTAAAAAATTGTAAATATTTACCCTCCAGTCCTTTTATGGAAACTGGGGGAACCTAGGAGACCCCCTTCCAGGGATAGGACATCCCTATGGGGAGGTGCCGGAGGGGAGAAAGAAGAAGTTAAGACCCAGGACCTTAGTCCCACCATCTGAGTCCCAGCATCAGAGTCAGACAAACAACAGAAATGAGACTTTGGTCCAGAATTTGAAGAAGAAAAACAACCCTGAAGAAGTTTAAGAGAGCTTGTTTTCTAGGCATGGAAGAAGGCAACTGGAGGTCATACAATAGGAAGGCAGAGGCAGGGGTTGCCCTTTCCTGAAGCCTGGAGTTGCCAAGAGGGGACCTGGGGCTCCCCTGCCTCAACCTGACTGGCTGCCCTGCTCCTGCCACCTGCTGTCTAGAAACTGGATTCTGCCCGTGACTTAAAGACAAGAAATACAATAAAAAATATGGTATTCGAGGTAATGCCATGAGTAGGAAATTGAGATCACATTCATACCATTGTATCATCTCTCTATAAAAAGTTACCTAAGGTCAGGCACAGTGGCTCACGCCTGTAATCCCAGTGCTTTGGGAGGCCAAGGCAGGAGGATTCCTTGAGCCCAGGAGTTTGAGACCACCCTGGGCAACATAGCGAAACTTTGTTTCTACAACAAAATTAAAACATTAGCTGGGCATGGTGGTGTGCCCCTGCATTCCTGGCTACTCGGGAGGCTGAGACGGAAGGATCTCCTGAGCCCAGGAGGTTGAGGCTGCCATGAGCCATGAGCATACCACTGCACTCCAACCTAGCTGACAGACTGAGACCCTGACTCAAAAGAAAAAAAAGTTACTTAAAACCATTTATTTTGCATACAAATTTTTAAAAATAGATAAGAAGATTTGGTCAGCTGGAAATATGACAAAGCACAGATATCTGCAACCACAAATATAAAGATTATCATTTTTAAAAGCTCAGAAGAAGTGGTGGAGACTGTGTTCTGGCCTGGGCCATGAGGATGGGCGCCTGGGACGGAATGTGCAAGGAAGAGAAACGTCATGTGATTAGGTCTGTGGGGGGGATGGGCAAGGTGTACTAACCGGGGCTCCCGCCACACTGTGGGCCCACGATCCTGCAAGAATCTTCAAAGCTACATTCTGTCCTTCTCTATGATGTGACCTGCCACCCCTTCGATTCCTCAGGATACCTGGGTGGGCTGCAGGAAGGCAAGGGTTTTTTTTTGCTTTTGTTTTTGTTTTGTGTCGAGATGGGGTCTTGTTATGTTGCCCAAGCTGATCTTGAAATCCTAATTTCAAGCATTCCTCCTTCCTTGACTTTCCAAAGCACCAGGATTACAGGCATGAGCCACCAGGCTGGCAGGTCTTTAAAGCACAAGAAAGCTGAGTGGCGGTCAGGATTCCCTCCTGCAGGTCCCACATCAGGACGGGCCCAACAAGGTGCAGCCCCAAGGTTCTGGTCCTGACATGGGGATGCAGGGCCAGGCATGGGGACATCCCGGCATGCAGAAGGCCGGTGAACTCCCTCAAGAGCTGTCACCTGTCACCTCAAGGTTGGCAAGGTGAACTAGATTTAATTTTTTTAAAAAACAGATGACTGATTTATCTTCTTTTTTTTTTTTTTTCAGTTGGAGTCTCACTCTGTCGCCCAGACTTGGAGCGCAGTGGCTGCTCCCGGCCACCGCAGCCTCGACCTGCTGGGCCCTGGTGATCCTTCTGCCTCAGCCTTCCAAGTAGCCAGAACTACAGGCGAGCGCTATCACGCCCGGCTGATTTTTTTGATTTATTGTAGAGATGAGGTCTCGCCAAGTTGTCCGGGCGGGTCTCGGACCCACGGGCTCAGGCAATCCACTCACCTCAGCCTCCCAAAGCGCGGGATTACAGGCTGAGCCACTGAGCCCAGCTCTGATTTATCTTTTAAAAAGAAAATATCTGGTCTGTTAAAGTCACTTCAGCTGCTTTTATTATTATTTATTTTTTTATGTTTTATTTTTTTGAGTTGGAATCTCACTCCATCGCCCAGGTGGAGTGCAGTGGCATGCTCACAGCAACCCCAGCATTGACCTGCTGGACTCCTTCCGCCTCAGCCTTCCAAGTAGCCGGAACTTCAGGCGCATGCCACCGCGCCCAGCTAATTTTTTGATTTATTGTAGAGACGAGGTCTCACCAAGTTGCCCAGGTTGGTCTCGAACCCGCGGGCTCAGGCAATCCACTCTCTTCGACTTCCCAGGTGCTGGGATTATAGGCTGAGCCACCTAGCCCAGCTCAATTGCTTCTTAAAGTGTTTATTTTTCCTGGAAGGACAGAAGCTGTCACCAGGGGACCCGGCAGTGGGGGTCCCACTCCCTGGATGGTGGACTTGACTTGGAGGAGACCCACTGATGATGGTTCTTGCTGAGGTCATGGGTACACAAATGGATGACAGCCTGGACCATTTCCTACACAGAGGCTACCTGAATCAGCGCCATCTTGTGGTTCCCATGGAAAAATTGAATCCTTTAACGACCCACCCCCTCACCCCTCCACGCCCCCCCACCCCAGTTGTTGGAGAAGAGTTCTTGAGATCTTCCTTGAATATCTTGAGGGTGGTTTATTGGAGAGGCACGAGGTGGCCAAGGGCAGGAAGATACTCTGGAAGTTCTTGGACTTGAGCTTCCTGAGGTGGTGCAGGGTGAGTTGCTATGGTCCTAGGAAGACCCTGGCATTCCCGTCTCTTGTGAGCAATTCCTTCTGCTAGTGCTTGGAAGCCTGATACCGAGGGGATCCCATGCAACTGTGCCCATTCAGGAGGCACATGGCCCTGTTGGCCACCTGTACCAGGGCCTTCCCCTTCTTGTACAAGATCTTTACCCATTACACATCACCTCAAATGCTGAAAAGAATAAAGAAGCTTTGGGGTGTGACTCTCCCGGATTGGGGTTGCTGACCAACACGACAGAATTTCCTGCCCCTGCCAGACCTGGGATAGCCTTCTGGCCTGCGGCTGCCAATGACATGACCAGGGGGTCAGGGCTCCATGAATGTGGGAAAGGACAGGCCTATGGCTTGAGGAAGGGCCACATGGGTGGGAAACCAGCTCTTGCACATGGAGAGGCTGAGATGACACCAGGTGTACTGAAGGTCGAGGTCATTGGCCAGTCCAGTGAGGCGTGGCTGTTCCCAGAGGGCAGGCCTGGGCTTGTGTAGCTGCAGCCACTTGACATGGAGGCTGGTGAGTTTGGAGAGACCAACACACAGTGTGCATCAGGCAGTGAAGACATGCTGGGAGACCTTGGTGTGCTGAGTAGTCATGGAGTCCATGTCTGCAACTAGACCTGAAACTGGCTGTTCTTGGTGAATGGGATGATCTTGCCAAATTTGGAGAAAACCTGGTGTCATCTCAGCTTCTCCATGTGCAGCCTGTCCAAGGTCACAGATGAAAGAGCTTCTCTATGATGATCTGAAACATGGGGCTCTGCCTAGTCATCATTATCCTCACATCCATGGCAGTGACCAAGGCCAGGTTCCCCACCTAAACAAGCTCAATCCCTGCAGGGCCACTTGTGCCCACACCTGGCTGGGAGAGCTGTCAGTCCTGAGCTCCTGGTGGTTGGATAATTGGACATAGGTGGGCTGGTCTGCAGTCCGGGTGTCACCAATGTGTTGTAATTGACCACAGTGTAGACGGCCTCCTCAGTGTTCACCTTGATGAAGTTCTGGCTCTTCCCCTGCAGCCTTAGAATATGAATGACTTTTCCAAAGCGCAGCCCCAAGCAGGTGGCCACGCCCTCAGTGAACCGCTCAGGAGCTTCCGAATATGACCACTCTGGAGGGGACTCTGGTGCTTCTATGGTTATCTTCGGACTTCTTGCTGTCACTTCTGTTTGCTACAGAGCCCAAGTTTCTGCCCCCGAAGCAGGATCTGTTAGCAGCATAGGGAGAGAAGAACTGCTTGGATCCCTACTTGGTTCTAGCTGCCCTGTCTGAACAATGCTGTCCACAGCACGCAGAGCAGACCCACAGGGACAGAGTGGAGTGCCAGATTATATTTTTATGCTTTCTACTTTTCCTTTCCCCAACCCTTTCCAGTAGGTAGTGAGACCCTTTGTATTTATTCAACTCAGAGACTTTTGCTGAGAAGAAAGCAGATGCTGCTTGAAGAACATGACTTTTTGTGGCTTTGGAGAACATAACTGAAGAGTATTTTGTTTTCTTTTCTTTTGTGTTCTTTTGATTGAGGGTCTCACTCTGTCACCCAGGCTATAGTGCAGTGGCTTGCTCATGGCTCACCATGTCCTCAACCTCCTGGGCTCAGGAGATCCTTCCAGATCAGACTCCTGAGTAACTGGGACTACATGGGTGCACCACCATGCCCAGCAATTTTTTTTTTTTTTTGTAGAGACAAGGTCTCGCTATGTTGCCCAGGCTGGTCCCGAAACTCCTGGGCTTAAGCAATCCTCCCACCTTGGCCTTCCAAAGTGCTGGGATAACAGGCATGAGCCACCCTACCTGACCAAAAGTTTATATTAAATATCCTCAATGAGTAGAAGAAAGAAATGTATGTAGTCTATAGAAAGTAAGCAGGGTGGGAACTCAGACCTGTTCCTGCAGAGTGTCCCTGGGTATTGACAAGACCGGAGGAGACTGCTATATGAGTGACCAAGAAACCTAGGCCTGGGAACCCCCAGTGCCTAGGCTTCCCACACCTGAGAGTGGCACATACGGTCCACAGCTGCAGACACTGATAGGCTGGGACATAGGCATCTCAGCAGTGAGCGGCAGAGACTGGGGTTGGGATGGGACAATAGGAATGAGATCATCCCTTCAGCCTGCAGCAAAGGGGTTTAAAGAGGGACTCAACTTGAATTTTTAAAACCAATCCTAGAGGACATAACTATAAATAAAGTATGAGCTCTGCCTTCAAGGAACTTTAAGACTAATGTGGAAAATAAGATTCATTAATATAAATAGATATATAATAATATATAACATAGTATAGAATAACACAATATCTGTGCCAGTAAGGATGTAAAAAAAAAAATTGCCTCTGATTGGAAGGATCAATAATATCTTCATAGAGAACTGAAAAGACCAATAAGACGTACATAAGGGGGGAAAAAGCCTTCAAGCTGGGAAAAAACAGAGATATTTAGGTGACACTCAGTGGGAAGTTCATTTGACTGGAACTTACAATGCCAAATGTGTCCTGGGACAGGACAGTACACACTGATGCTCTGCACAAAGTACCCAAGTGATCAGATGAACTGTGTTAGCCATGTGGGAAGCCGACTCCTGACAGCAGAACCACCCTGCACTGTGTCAAGAATCAGCTAGGACAGAAATACCAGCGAACCATCTTTCATCCCATTTATAACAAAGGATAGAAGCAATCAAGCTAAAATAAGATTGGCAACAGCTAAACCGTAAGTTCTTCTATTTAACCTGGGAGACTTAGACTTCATAAAAATACAGGTCAAGCCTGACCTAAAATTAAAAAAATTTTTTTAAAGCTGGGTTGGGTGCAATGACTCATGCCTATAATCTCAGCACTTTGAGAGGCCAAGGAGAGAGGACTGCTTGAAGCCAGGAGTTCAAGTCCAGTCTGAGCAACATAATGGGTCCCCCTTTCCTAGGAAAAAGAAACTAGTAATTATAAATTAACTGGGGATGGTGACACACACACTCCAACTACATGGAAGGCTGAGGTAGGATGATCACTTGAGCCCAGAAGTTCGAAGCTGTAGTGAACTATGATCGTGCCACTGCACTCCAGCCTGGGCAACAGACCAAGACCCTGTCTCTCTATATGTATATTTTATAATGGATCAAAAAGTAAAATGAAAGAAGCCGTATTTGGTGATACTAGATGTAGACTAAAAAAACTAACCAAAAAGTCAAATTTCATTACAAAGTTTTCACCAGAAAGAAGGTCTGGACAAAAATAGGAAAATAAGAATAAAAATGAAAATATTAGAAATAGTTTCACTGTACTCTGTAGAAAATTGATCAGGAATTAAATTTGATTCCAATCAGTGTGGTAATTCTTAAAAGCTCTAAAAATTGACCTTCCATATGACCCTGCAGTCCCCCTACTGGGAATATACCCTGAAGAACTCAAATCACTCTATAAAAAAGATACCTGCACACATATGTTTATCGCAGCATTGTTCACAATAGCAAGAAACTGGAAATACAAGTGTTTTCAAGATGATCCAGGAGAGTTTGAATGTGCCTACATTCCCCTGTTCCCAATCCAGCAAAAGGTCTGCTAATACAGATGAAATGGGACCATTCTTGGCATGGTGCACCGTTCAAGGAAGACACAAGTGAAATACATAAAGAGAATAAGAAGCAATTTAAACACCTCCTGAAGACTTGAAGAGTGGAAAACATGGTTTACATTTTCATGACATACCTAGAAAAAATGTCCCAAATATCTCTCTGCTCATCTACTTTCCCCAAATTTTCTCAGCTGCTCCACCATCTCACCTCTGAAATTTGTGTTTCCAGATTTGGTTTGTATGCTCTTCCTAATGTGGATAAATCTTGTCTTCCTCAGCTACTTCCAAGTCAGCAGCTTTAGATGTCTACCCTGATCAGCCAAAAGGAGTCATGGCCAGACAGTTGACTGGACATCAAAGGACTCATTCCCCTTAAAAAGCAGAGGGGCAGGAAGTGTGAGTATTTATGCACCAGTAGTGTCCTCCTTGTTACAGACAGTTAAGAGAGGCCCCATTGAACATGTCCTGATTTCTTTCATTTTGCTCCCTCCCACCATTCCTCTCTTTCTTCCTTTCTTCCTCCTCCCTCTCTCCCTTCCTCCATTTTCCTTTTTTTCCCCAGCCCTGAGCTCATAAGTCATCAACTATTACTGCTGAAAGATTTCTTACATATTATCACACAATTCCTCTCAAGACACAAGGAGGACTTATGTCCAAGGTCTCCAGCCATTCCTCTCTGGCAGAGTAGGGACTAAAGGCCTGGCCCAATCATATGCTTATTCCATTCCTGTTCCTTTAAACCATGTTGCCTTAAAGAAAGAAATGGCAGCAAGACAAATTTGTGTCAATAATGATTTGTAATCTAAGTTTTCAGAAATAACCTAGGATTTGTACACATTCTGTCATTTATCCTAAACCTTCTACAACTATATTACCATATAATGAAAACCAGGTTCAGAACAATGACCTTCAGGTGCTATACTTTTCTGGAATATAAAACAAAAATCCATTTGTGGTTCCTATAATGTCTCTGATTCTAAAAAGGGTCTCAGTATTGGTTGAAATATTATAGTTTTCTGCTTGAATTTCTGTAAACTAGAAAAGGCGATAAACCAAATATCCTTTCCATAAGTATCCCAGTTCACTGAGGGTTTATGAGGTAACAATGAGGTAATCAGTTTATGTAACAATTCTCCCTTCTCCACAGCCACAGTCCAGTTTTGCAAAGAAACCACACTTGCCTGGCCAATAAGAAGTCAGATTGTCCTCGTCCCTCTGAGTCATTTAGGAAGACAACTCACCTGTGTTAGTTACCAAGTATCCAATAGCTTGTAGTATCAGGACCTCCAATAAGAGGAGACTGGATCTAACCACAGTAATAGCTCCTTTCATCTCGTTCTATACAGTCAACTGAGTCTCCACAAGAGCAGAAATCACATGTCCTTATCCAATCAACCTTAATTATCCACCACCTACAATGTCTAAGTCAGTCCACTTTAGAATCTATCTAGGACTGGAGTAAGTGGTCATTTTGAAATCAAAGCATTAATTTCAGACATTGATTTCTAATAATAAATTTCAAGAGAATTATTTTTAGAAAAAGAGAGGGATGAGGCCAAGAGTCTGGAAGGGGTAAGCAGTGTCTGTGAATTATTTTTAAAAGATTCTTGGTTGCATTTGTTATCGCAGGGCAATGTTCAGGATTTTCTGGAGTGTGACAGGCATTTGGTTCCCATTTCCAAGTGACACATCCTGTCAAGTCCACTGTGGCTGGAATCTCAGGTCATATTAGCAACAGAGAACAGGGCATTCAGTCCTGATAACACAACAGCTCAAGCATAGCAGACTCTGGTTAGTTCCAGTGAAGCGCTTCTCTTCAAGTTAGTCTGCAGAAAAAGAGGGCGGATCATACTTGTCCACTCAGAGCATGGGGCACCACTGTCTCTCTCAGTGACTTTTAATTCCTCACCTCTAAAATAGAGACACAGGCTGGGTGTGGTGGCTGATGCCTATAATCCCAGCACATTGGGAGGCCGAGGTGAGAGGACTGCTTGAGCCCGCAGGTTCTAGACAAGCCTGGGCAACTTAATGAGACCTCGTCTCTATGATAAATCAAAAAATGAGCTGGGTGTGGTGGCACATGCCTATAGTTCTAGCTGCTTGGAAGGCTGAGGTGGAAGGATCAACTGAGCCCAGCAGGTCGAGTCTGTGGTGGCCAGGAGCATGCCACTGCCCTCCAGCTTGGGTGACAGAGTAAGACTTCAACTCAAATAAATAAATAAAATAGAGATATAATGAGAATAATTATCACATAGGGCTACTGTGAGACTTAAGTATGACCGCTAATAAGTGCTATACAAGTGTTAGCAATTATTTCTATTACTATCTGCCCTCAATTACCAGCACTGCCTTTATGTGAGCCCTGAGCAGAGTTTCCACTCCCAAAATTGTAAGAAACAAAAGAAACAAAGCAGGAGGTATCACACTTCCAGACTTCAAACTTCACTATGAGGCTACAGTAATCAAACTAGTCTGGTATTGCTACAAGAACAGGCATATAGACCAATGGAACAGGATAGAGATTCCGGAAGCAAAGTCTCAATTTCTCAACCAACTCATCTTTGACAAAGCCTCCAACAACAACCACTGGGGAGAGGAGAAACTATTCAGTAAATGGTGCTGATCATATGCAGATGATTG
>CAUYQG010080477.1:0-15045 GCA_963574415.1 Tarsius wallacei
CCTGTAGTTCCAGCTACTTGGAAGGCTGAGGTGGAAGGATCGCCGGAGCCCAGCAGGTCGAGGCTGCAGTGGCCGGGAGCGGCCACTGCACTCCAGTCTGGGCAACAGAGTGAGACTCCAACTCAAAAAAAAAAAAAAAAAGGTTAATTTTATGTTTTGTGAATTTTACCTAAAAAAAACCCAACCTGTTAATTGTCTAACATATTTTAAAATGCTGTTTAAATTGGTGAAATTGGAATATGGATTGTATTAAAAGTATTATATCAATGACAAATAAATATAATTATCACATATAAGAAACTTGTCATTGATTACAGTATTATAGTAATGACAAGTTTCTTATATGTGATAATTACACTGTGGTTATAAGTGATTGTCTTTGTATTTAGATAACATATTTAGAAGAATTTAGGGGTAAAGGGTCATGATGTTGACTTTATCTCAAACAGTTTAGTTTAAAAAAAAAAAGTTCATAACAGCATCATCCATAATAGCCAAAAAGTAGAAACAACCGAAATATTCATCAACTGATGAATGGAAAAACAAAATGTGGCATTACATAATATTATTCAGCCATTAAAAAGAATGATGTGCTGACACATGCTACAACATGAATGAACCTTGCAGACATGATTAGTAAAAGAAGCCAGATACAAAGGGCATATATTGTATGATTACACTGACATAAAATGTCCATGACAGGCAAATCCATAGAGACAGAAAGTAGATTAGTAGTTGCCAAGTTGGATATAATGGGAAGTAGGGAGTGACTGCTAGTGGATTCAGGGTTTCTTATAAGTGTGATGAAAATGTTCTAAAATTACATAGTGGCAATAGTTCGGACAATTTTCTGAATATAGACGATCCTTAACTTAAGGTGGTTCAACTTAATGATTTTTTTGGACCCTACTTAGCTTCTGAGATAAGAAGAGATCTGGTATGTTCAGGGTGGTACAGTTGTAGACCTGACTTAATGATTTTTCGACTTTACGATGGTACAAAAACAATATGCATTCAGCAGAAACTGTATTTTGAATTTTGACTCAAAATTCTTTATTAAATTTATAATAAAATAGGCTTTGTGTTAGACGATTTCGCCCAACTCTTGGCTAATATAAGTGTTATGAGCATTTCAACTTATGAAATTTTCAACTTAAAATGAGTTTATCAAGACGTAACTCTATTGTAAGTCGAGGGGCATCTGTAAACACACAAAAATGGGATTATGTATTTTAGAAGAGAACAAGGGACAACCTTCACAGCTTTAGAGTAGGACTATTTCTCAGATAAGACACAAAAAAATACAAACCATGCGGTAGTCAGAATCTCTGGTCTCCAAGTTTCCTTACCCCTAGTGTAAGATGCCTGTAAAACCCTTCCCCCTGAGTATGGATGGGCCTGACCCAGTATGGTGAGCACTTTTAAATGAGGGTTTGGAGGTCAGAGACAAGAGAAGTTGGAGAGATCCAAAGTTGCAGCAGACATTCTCCTATAGTCCTTGAAAAAACTGAACTGCCATGTTGTGAAGGAGGCTATGAAGCAGGAAAATGGTGAATAAGGCCTCTAAGGAGCTGAGAATAGCCCTAGCTGATGGCTAGCAAGAAAATGGAAACCTACGTCCACAGCAACTAAATTCAGCAAAACACCACATGAGCTTGGAATAGGACACTGAGCTCCAGAAAGCAATGCAACCCACCTGGAATCTTGATTATTAGCCTGGTATGACCTTGAACAAAGGATCCAACTAATTTAACAGACCCATGGAAATTGTGAGATAATAAATCTATGTTGTTTTAAGTCACCAAGTCTGTAGTGAAATTTTACGCAATAAAAAATAATACAAAACATAAAAACTAAAATTGATGTAGTAAACTTCATCAAAATTAAGAACTTCTGTTCTTCACAAGACATTGTTAAGAGATAAAAAGACAAGCTATAGGCCAGGCATGGTGGCTCATATCTATAATCCCAGCACTCTGAGAGGCAGAGGCAGAAACATTGCCTGAGCCCAGGAATTCAAGAACAGCCTGAGCAACTTGGTGAGACCTCATCTCCACAATAAAATAAAATAAAAATTAGCCAGGCAAGGTGGTGTGCACCTGTAGTTCCAGCTACTTGGAAAGCTGAGATGGAAGGATCGCCTGAGCCCAGCAGGTAGAGGCTGCTGTAGCCATGAGCGTGCCACTGCACTTCAGCCTGGGTGTCAGAGTGACACTCCAACTCAAAAGTAAAAATTAAAAAGGACATGAAAATATCTACAAAACACTTATCTGATAAAGGACTAGTATCCAGAACATATAAAAAAAATTATGACTCAATCATAAGATCACAATTTTTTTAAGCGGGCAGAAGATTTGGAAAGACATTTTACCAACAAAGATATACAGATGGTAAGTAAGCACAGGAAAAGATGCTCAACATCATTAAGTCATTAAATGCAAGTACTAGAATAAAATTAAGTAGGAATTAAAACTAAAATCTAATAAAATCACTAAAATTAAGAATTAAAAACAAAACTGATGATACTAAGTGCCGGTAAGGATACAAAGCATGTACAACTTTTATATATTGCTAGTGGAAATGAAAAAAGGTACAGTCACATTGGGAAACAGTTTGGTAGTTTCTTATACAGTTAAATATACACTTGCCATACTATATGACCCAGCAATCCGTTTCTAGATGTTTACCACAAAAATGAAAATATGTATGTTTAGGCTAAATCCTGTATGCAAATGCTTCTATTGGCTTTATTCATAATTGCCAAAAACTAGACATAACCCAAATGTCCATTAACTAGTGAATGGATACAATGAACTATCACTCAGTAATAAAAAAGAATGAACATGTGTACAATGACCTGGATAAATCTCAAATACATTTCACTAAATGAAAGAATATAGACTCAAAAGGCTACTTAGCATATGATTATATTTATACGACATCTTGGAAAATACAAAACTATGAGGTCAGAAAACATCATTAGTATGCCAGGGTCTGGTCATAAAGAGGGGGACTGACAAATGGATATGAAGGAACTTTGTAAAGTTACTGTGGTGGTTACATGGCTGCATACATTTGTCAGAATTCATACAACTGTACACATAAAAAAGGTAAATTATACCTTGGTAAACCTGACTAAATAAATTGTATCTTCAAGGTCAATAAAATAAAGCAGTGCAAAGCTACAACAATTTTTATAAAAAAGTGATACTGAGAGAACACATTAAGTGAATAAAAAGTCAGAAGAAATTCCAGAAATAGATAAGACACATTTAGTATATACTAAAATAGCAACTCAGATCAGTGAGAAAAGGATGATCTAATCCAAGGGCTGGTAAACATTTTTTTAAGTGACCAGACGGCAAATACGTTAAGTTTTTTGGGGTCACACAGTTTCTGTTACAACTACTCAACTCTACAGGTGTAATATGAAAGTAGTTATTGACAATGATTAGTAGAATGATACGGCTATGTTTCAATAACACTTTATTAACAAAATAGGCTGGGCATAGTTTGTTGACTCCTGGTCTAATCAATAGTATAGGAAAAACTGGCTCCCCATTTTGAAGAAAAATAGTTAGATCCTAAACTTTATGATATTCACAAAAATTAATTCCAGATACATTAAACACTGAAATGTAAAAAACAGAAATACAATACAATTTTAAATAAATGAAAACTTTCCCAAGTATAATACAAGATCAAGATGGTATAAAGCATATGATGGACTGATTTGACTTTATAACATTTAAATTTTTCAATGTGGTAGAAATAATCATACAAAATATAAGAAAAAATGAGAATTTCTATTTCTAGTAATGAGACCAACTGTGTCATGGAAAATTCCTAAAAATTCTAGTGTGATGTTTAGTAAATCACCTTGAAAGCATGGAATAGTTGACAAGATGGTGCCCAATTGCTCCAAAAAGGTAAGCAAAACACTGGAGCACTGTTCCAATACCCATTTACCCAATATCTGATACTACTCAAAGTAGAAAGTCTCATATAAGATTCTTTCCTCATTAAGCTAGGAAGCCAAAAATTTATATCCTCAGAGTAAAGTTGAACATAACAGACTTACAGGTGGAAGCCCTAAAAAGACAACATTCTAGGAAAAGGGTGAATCAGAAGTATATCCAAAACCACAACCAAGCCTTGGCACAGCTCAGTTTCTGACTGGATTAACATGATCAGCCTCCACTATTATCTGTCTAGAGAGGAAAGTGTGACCTCTCTTTCCAGAAAAGGTGACATCATCAGGAGTTTCCACAATTTTTTATATGCAATGCCTGGGCATTAAATCAAAATTATTTGGCATGCCAAAAAGAAGAATTATTTGCCCAAAGCTCAAGGAACAAATAGGAACACACACACAACCCATATATTAGAGTTAGCCAACAAGGACTTTAAAATAACTATGGTTAACATATTCAAGAATATAAAGGGGGCTAAGTGCAATGGCTCATGCCTGTAATCCCAGTACTTTGAAAGGTGGAGGAGGAAGGGTCACTTGAGCCCAGGAGTTTGATATCAGCCTGGGCAACATATCAACACTATGTCTTTAAAGAAAAAAAATTAGGCTGGGCTCAGTGGCTCAGCCTGTAATCCCAGCACTTTGGAAGGCTGAGGTAAGTGGATTGCCTGAGCCCGCGGGTTCAAGACCGGCCTGGGCAACTTGGCGAGACCTTGTCTCTACAATAAATTTTAAAAAATCAGCCGGGTGTGGTAGCGCATGCCTGTAATTCCAGCTACTCGGAAGGCTGAGGCGGAAGGATTGCCGGAGTCCAGCAGGTTGAGGCTGCGGTGGCCGGGAGCATGCCACTGCACTCCAGTCTGGGCGATGAAGTGAGACTCCAATGCAAAAAAAAATTTAGCTGTGTGTGGTGACACATGCCTGTAGTCCCAGCACTTGGAAGCCTGAAGCAAGAGGATCACCTGAGTCCAGGTGGTCGAGGCTGCAGTGAGCTGTGATTGTGCCACTGCACTCCAGCTTGGGCATAGAGTAAGACCCTGACTCAAAAAACAAATAAAATAAATTAAAATAAAAAAGAATATAGAGGAGGAAATAACAATAGATGAGGAACGAAGATGGAAAAGTGCACAAGAGAATAGAAGTTTATTTTTAAATCAATCGATCATCTACAACTAAAAACCATTATAACTGAAATTAAGAGGTCAATAGATAGGTTTAACAGAAAAAGTAGAAGTTACTGAAGTGGAAGATAGGAAAAAAAGATCCAAATTAAAATCAGAGATTTTTTTAAATGGTGAGAATGAAAAGAGTGTAACAAACATGTGAGATACAGTGAAAACATCCAAAGGTCCAACATATGTATAATTAGAAGCTCAAAAAGAGAAGAAAGAATTGGACAGAAGCAGTATTTGCAGGGAAAACAACTGTGAAGTTTCCAAAAGTGATGAAAGACTTCAACCAACAGAATCAAGATACTCAGAGAACCTCAAACATAAAAACAAAGAAAAGACACCATGGTACATCATCACAGTGAAACTGCCAAAAATAGGAATAAAAAAATACTTAAAGTAGCAGAGGATGGAACATATTACCTTCAAATGAACAACAATAAGAATTCTTTAAAAAAAAAAAAATCTTTAAAAAAATAGGTGAAATAGACACATCCAGACAAAAACAGAATTCTTTACCTGCAGACCTAAACTAAAATAAATACTAAAGAGAGTATTTATTCAGGCAGAAGAAAAATTACACTAAAAGGAAATACAAAAATGCAGACAGGAAGAAAAAACATGAGGAAGTTGTTTTGCTTTTGGGTTTTTTTTGTTTTGTTTTTTTGAGTTGGAGTCTCACTCTGTTGTCTAGGCTGGAGTGCAGTAGTATTCCACAACCTTGATCTCCTCGTTTCAAGTAATCCTTTTGCCTGAGCCTCTTGAGTAGCAGGGACTACCAGTGTGTGCTATCATACCTGGCTAATTTTTTTATTTTTGTAGAGACCAGGTCTCACTATGTTGTCCAAGCTGGTCTTGAATTCCTGGAGTCAAGCAATCTTCCTGCCTTAGCCTCCCTAAGTGCTGGAATTACAGGCATGAGCCACCACACCCAGCCTAGAAAAGTATTTTTAAGTGAATAATGACATTACAAAATAATAAAGTTAAAATTGTTTGTGGAGTTTAAAACATGTAGAATTAAAATGCATGACATCAATAGCTCAAAGGAAGATACACAATAAAGTTAAAATGTTGTACAGTTGTAGCATTATCTGGAGGATGGTAAAATTCTAGTATGTATTAGACTGTAATAAGTCAAGCATGCATGTTGTAATTTCTAAGATATTTACTAGAAACAGTAAAAAGATGTATAATTAATAAGGGAAATGAGAAATAACTTTTAAAAAGTTTTAAATTAATCCATACAAAGGCAACAAACCAGGAAACTCAAACGGAAAACAAATAGAAATATGGTATAAATCAACACAAATGGATTAAGTACATGAAAAGACTAAAACCGTAAGTATAGATTAACAAAACACACTCACTAAACATATGTGCTGCTTACAAGGGATGAACTCCAAATAAAGACTCAGATATCATCAGGCTCGGTGGCTCAGCCTGTAATCCCGCGCTTTGGGAGGCCGAGGTGAGTGAATTGCCTGAGCCCGCGGGTTCGAGACTCGCCTGGGCAACTTGGCGAGACCTCATCTCTACAATAAATAAAAAAAACTAGTCAGGCGTGGTAGCATGCGCCTGTAGTTCCAGCTACTCGGAAGGCTGAGGCGGAAGGATCGCCGGAGCCCAGCAGGTCGAGGCTGCGGTGGCCGGGAGCGGCCACTGCACTCCAGTCTGGGCGACAGAGTGAGACTCCAACTCAAAAAAAAAGGGGGAAAAAAAATTTACTGAACTAAAGGAAGAAAAGAACAAATCCATAACCACAGTGGAAGAATTAATACTTTTTATATAATAACTAGTAAAACAAGCAGACAGAAACTTGAAAAGGATATAGAAAATCTAGAACACATCTAACAAACTTGACTTAATTGACAGAACAATGCACCCACAATGTCAACTTACACATTTTTTTCATTGTAAATAACATATTTACCAAAATTTACCATACCACCAGCCTCAACAAATTTCAAAGGACAGAGATCATTCAAACCATGATGTCTGACTACAGTACTATTAAGCTAAAAAGCAGTAAAAAGATAACCACAAATCCCCAACTTTTGGATATTGAGCAAATATCCAAATAAGTATGGAGTCAGGTAAGAAATCACAACAGAAACAAAAATATATTTTGGCTGGAAAAAAATCTACATGTGACATGCAACAAATGGGATATACAGAAAGCACAAAATAAGATAGGTTTAAACCCCAAGATTTCAGGAATTATGTTAAACGCAAACAGACTACATTTTCCAGTTAAGACTAATATTGGGCCGGGCACAGTGGCTCTGGCTCATGGCTATAATCCCAACATTTTGGGAGGCCGAGGTGAGAGGATTGCCTGAGCCCAAGGGTTCGAGACCAGCCTGGGCAAACTTGGTGAGACCTCATCTCTACAATAAACCAAAAAAATTAGCCAGGCATGGTGGCATGTGCCTGTAGTTCCAGCTACTTAGAAGGCTGAGGTGGAAGGATCGCCTGAGTCCAGTAAGTCAAGGCTGCAGTGGTCGTAAGCATGCCACTGCACTCCAGCCTGGGCGACAAAGTAAGACTCTAACTCAAAAAAAAAGGCTAATATTGGGCGACGGAGTGAGACTCCCACGTAAAAACAAACAAAAAAATATTGTCACCTGGATTTAAAAAAAAGAATATACCAGGCACGGTGGCTCACACCTGTAATCCCAGCATATTGGAAGGTAGAGGTGAGAGGACTGCTTGGGCCCAGGGATTCGGGACCAGCCTGGGCAATGTGATGAGACCTTGTCTCTGCAAGAATGCAAGTATATGCTGTTTATAAGAGAAACATCTGGAACAAAGATACAGAAAGACTGTAGAAGGGATGAAAAAGTATAAAGTTATAACAGGCAAATTGTAACTAAAAGGAAGTTGCTGAAACTGCATTAGTATCAGGCAAATATTATCTTTAAGTCAACAAAAAACAGTATGGTAGAAAAAGATGGACCCTCTATAATAAAAAAAAGTTTTAGTTCACCAAGAAAATGTAAGATTTTTGAATTTGTATGCAACCTAATAACATTATCTTCAGATATATAAAGCACCAAAATGTTCTATAGGGCCCCCTCAATGGAATTTATTTATAAAAAATTGTGTATTTACTCTAACATGTTTAAACTTCAGTCACCTTCAAAGCACTCTCCGTTTGATGGAATACACCTATTGAGACTCTTCTTCCACTGCTCAAAACAGTTTTTGAACTTGCCAATTTTGATGCCTTTTAAATGCTTCTGTTTTTTGTTTCATCTCTTCCACATTGGCAAACATTTCCCTTTGAGGGCTTTTTTCATAAGGGAAACAACAAAAAGTCGCTCAGGGTGAGATCAGGTGAATAGGGAGAATAGGGCACAGGGGACGTGCCGTTTTTATGTCCAAAACTGCTGACACTCAGTGCAGTGTGGGCAGGTGCGCACTCGTAAATCACCCATCATGAAATGGGCAAACCTGTTGAAAGAATCTCCTAAATAAATTTACTGAAGCCGAATGCAGCCTCTCACAACATTAGCTGGTACACTGATGTCGATTGGTTCCTAGAGCACTTACCTAGAGGGGGAAGCTTGCCCTACAAAAAATAATTCCAGGGTTTTTATGGTTTTCCCCTCATATTACCTGGATCTAATCATGAAGACACAGTAGTCAAATCCAAACTAATCCTTCACGTTAAGGCCATGAACATAAAAGATAAAGACTCGAAAACTGTCTTGATATTTGACTGCTGACATGTTAATCCTAACTGTTCCCAATTAAATGAGACTAAAGATACACGGCAACTGAATACAGGGCATGATCCAGAAGTTCTTCTGTAAAGGACATTATTGTGACAATCAACAAAGTCTGAGAAGAGTCTGTAGATTAAATAATAGTATTGCTTGTGTCCCACATCTGGGCAAGCTGATGGGAGGGTGTATATACCCCTTCCTTTAGCACCAGCAGGAGATCCAAATCAAGCAAAGTCTGCCCTTGTGCAGGAACTCTTACCCTAGCCTCACTCCCTAACCACAATAAAAACCCAGGCCAGTTTCTTTTCCTTGCTCTCTAAAGCCATTTTCGGACCTGCTTAAGAGGATTGCCCTGTTCCCTGTGAACCTCAATTATGTAAGTTAATAAACCCTTTGACACTCTCTTGGTGTATATGTGGCATCCTCAGTCTTGACATCCAAATCAAATTTTGAGTTGGGGGGACGGTCTATCTGCCTTTGCAGGTGACCATAACTGGAACTGTTCCCAATTAAATGAGACCTAAAGATACATGGCAACTGAATACAGGGCATGATCCAGAATTTTTTCGATAAAGGACATTATTATGACAATTAACAAAATCTGAGGAGAGTCTGTAGATTAAATAATAGTATTGCATTTATGTTAATTTCCTAATTTTGATAACCATACGGTGTTTACAGGCCTGTTATTAGAAAATACACACTGAAGAATTAGAATAAAGAGGCAACATCTCTGCAACATGTCTATAATTACCCTGAAATAGTTCATTAAAAAATGATACATACACATATGCACACAGAAAGAGGATAAGGCAAATGTAAAATATCAACATTTGAGGAATGTGGTAAAATAAATGCAGGACATCTTTTGTACTATTCTAGTAACTTTTTCTTAAGTCTGAAATTGTGTCACTACAAAAAAATAAAGTAAAACCTGACAAAACTACAATGTCAACTCCACAAAGTAGGATGTTTTAACTACTTTTCTCAGTAACTGATAAAACAATCAATATAAGAATACAGACAATATAAACAATACAATTAACCAAACAGGAACAAATGAAGATATACAGAGCAATTCACTATCTTAAGACGACAAACAAGTTCTTCAAGTGCACATAGAACATTATAATATTTAACAATATTCTGAGTCATAAGCAAGACTCTACGAATCTCTAAAGACTAAAATCACAAGAGCACTACCATAATGCAATGAGCTAGAAATGAGAAATACAAAAAAATCCTGAAAACTCCATGTGGTAGATGAATGATCCTCCAAAAATGCACATATTCTAATTCCCAAATCTCTGAATGTTGAACAACCTTTAATCTGTGTGAAGGGAACTTAGCAGGTGTGGTTAAAGACCTTGAGATGAGCGGATTATTCTGGATTATCTAGGTATACCCAATATAATCACGAGGATTCTTATAAGAGGGAAATAGGAGGATCAGAGAGAAGATGTGATCACAGAAGCAGAGGTAAGAGAAAAATATTTGAAGATGTTATGCTGCTGGCTTTAGAGACTGAGGAAGGGGCCAGAAGCCAAGGAATGCAAGCAGCCTCTAGTACCTGGAAAAGGCAAGGACACAGATTCTACTTTAGAGCCCCCAGAGAGAACATATTCTGCCAACATCTTGATTTTTAAGACTTCTGGCCTCCAGAACTTTAAGAATAAATTTGTACTGTTTTAAATCACTAAATTCATGGTAATTTGTTATAGCAGTAATAGGAAACAAATACACTCCAATATGAAAAGCACTTCTAAGTAACCCATGAAAAAATATCATAATGGAAGTCAGAAAATTACACTGGTCTGAATGATAATAAAAATGCCTTCTGTTATGGACTGAATTTTGTCCTCCTAAAATTCATATGTTGAAGACCCAACCCTGTCATACTTGTGGAATGTGACTCAATTTGAAGATATGGTCATTAAAGAGGTAATTACATTAAAAATAAGGCTAAGAGAGTGGAAACTAATCCAATGTGGACTGTGGGCTGGTGTACTTTATAAGAAGGAAGAAATCTGGACACACAAGGAGATATCAGAAATGCATACACATGTGAGGACACAGAAAGCAGGTAGCCATCTGCAAGCCAAGGAGTGAGGCCTCAGAAGAAACTAAAGCTAACTAACACCTTGATCTTGTACTTTCAGCCTCCAGACTGTGAAAAAGACACTTCTGTTGTTTAAGCCACCCAGTCTGTGATCCTCTCTTATGGTAGCCCCAGCAATCTGATATACTTCCTAGTAAGTCTAAAGGGTACATACACCTAAAACAACAAACAGAAACCAGTCTCAAATGCATATATGAGTGTAAAAATAGACTGGAGACTAAAGAGTTAAGTATCCATTTTAAACACTTAGAATAAAAACAATAAAAATAAACCAAAAGAAAAATTTAAGCCTGTAATCCCAGCACTTTGAGAGGAGGAGGCAAGAGGATTGCCTGAGTCCAGGGGTTCAAGACCAGTTTGGGCAACTTGACAAAACCTCAAAAAATTAGCTGGGCATGGTGGCATGTGCCTGTGATTCCAGCTACTTAGAAGGCTGAGGTGGAAGGATCACCTGAGCCTAGCAGGCCGAGGCTGAGGTGGCCGTGAGCGTGCCACTGCACTCCAGCCTGGGTGATAGTGAGACTCTGACTCAAAAAAAAGAAGAGAAAAAGGGAAAATTTAAAGATACAGAAAAGGGCAGAAATGAATGAAATCTGTAACAGAAGGATTCAATTATTTCTGTTTTCTTTTTTAAATTAGTAAACTCAACAAACCTCTGGTGACACTGATCAATATTGAAAAACAAGAGAGAGAGAGAGAGAGATTAGGCATAAGTAACATCAGGAAGAAAATATAGGACTGAATTAAATATGCTTCAGGCATCAAGATGAATAATCTCAGCTGGGTATGGTAGCTCATGCCTGTAATCTTAGCATTTTGAGACACAGAGGTGAGAGGACTGCCTGAGCCCAGGGATTTGAGACCAGTCTGGGCAACTTGGTAATATAAATCTTATTTGGGCACGATCTCTACAATTAAAAAAAAATGAATAATTTCATACAAAATACATCTGGAAATTTAGATGACATGGACAGATTTCTAGAAAATATAACTTACCAAAACTTATTCAGTAAAAGAAAACCCAAACAGTCCTATAATCATAAAAGAAACCAGTGGGTCAAGTATTTCCTTAGAGACCCAGATAATTTTACCAGTTAATTATTTCAAACAGCCAAGGAATAAATAATTTCTCCAATTTTATGTAAGAATTCTTCCACAGAATAGAAAAAGTAAGTAATCCTTAACTCATGTTGTGAAACTAGCATAACTTCAATACCAAAATGTGAAAGAACAGTATCAAAAGAACACAGGAACTTTCACTCATAAACGAACATAGGCACAACTAACAGCAAACCTAACAGCAAACTGAATTACGAAATGTAAAATAAAAAGGATAACAGATCGTGCCCAAATAAGATTTATATTTTATTTTAGGAATGTAAGACTGGTGTTACAGAAATCAGTTAATATGCTTTGCCCCAATTACAGAATAAAAGAAAAAACTTAATATGATCATCTCAACAGCACAAAAAAATCTGACCAAATTCAATATTCACTCACAGTAAATAATTGTAGCACAGTAGGAATAGAGGGGAATTTCCTTGATAAAGGGTATCTATCAAAAGCTGAAGGCAAAAACCTTCAGGGCAGTAATTACTCTGAGTTGAGGGTGGGGGATCAGTTGTAATTGGAGGGGGGTACACAAAGGGCATATAGGTCTCATTCATGTTCTCCTTCTTTATCTGGATGTTGATTACATGGACATAAATTTCATTTTTAATTTTTTGAAAATTTAATGACCCATTTTATTTGTACACTTCAACCTGAAATAAGGAAGAAAAACGAAGATACACACATATGCACACACTCATCTCTGATTACAATCATGTAAATGCTATATACATAGCATAGGCAAAGACTACAAGGGAATATGAACAAATTAAAATAGTCTGACTTGTTAACATAATACGACAATGTAACTGTGTAAATTTTAAAAACTGTCAACAACAGGAAACTGTGAGAAAGGCAAGACAGGCATGGCTCTGGACATATTTTCATTTCCTTAGATAGCTAGGCCTGGTTCAGCTTTGATACGGGGTTGGAAAGGACTCCACCAACAACCAGCAGTAAAGACAGTTAGTCCAAATGTAGAACCCATAGGATGCTCCCATTAGCCTTCCCAGCCTTTTATAAGAATGGTGCATTAACTTGCCATGCAGACGTTAAACCTAGAACCTTATCAATGCTTGGGTTTCAGCCCCCATTTTCACCACAGCAAGGATAGGAAGCCCAGAACAAAGGCCTTGCACCACACCTCACGCTAAAAATGACATCAGGAGCTGAATAATTTCAGTTTATAAAATTGTGTAGTCAGGCGTGGTGGCTCACACCTGTAATCTCAGCACTTTGGGAGGCAGAAGCAAGAAGACTGCCTGAGCCCAAGTGTTTGAGACTGGCCTGAGCAACACGGTGAGATCTTGTCTCCACAATAAATTTAAAAATTAGCCAGGCATGGTGGCCTGTACTTGTGCTTCCAGCTACTTGGAAGGCTGAGGCGGAAGGATCACCTAATCCCAGCAGATAGAGGTTACAGTGGCCATAAGCATGCTGCTGCACTCCAGCCTGGACAACAGAGCGAGATTCTGACTCAAGAAAAAAAGAGAGACAAGAAAAAAATTGTGTAAAATTCATAAGGGAGAAAAACAGAAGTAGGTACAAACAGCACCTTAGCATAAAGGAAAGGAGGAGACCTTATTTGCAAAGACCTGTGACTCTACAGACAACAGCAAAAAAGAGGCCCTTATCACCTATCTGACTCTGTGGCAAAAAAGAGTGGCAGTGTGCCAGGGTCCATGTTTCTAGCTGCAAGTAACCCTGACCTCTTCAACAGATTCTAAATCCTCTGCTAGTGGGAACTACAGCCTCCAAACTAGGCATGGGGCCAATCTACTCTACAAGGACCAGACTTTATGAGCCCCCTGCCAGCCTTGCCAAGAAGCCAGACCCTGAAACTTCCCTTCTATGATCTGTGCTCTCCCCTAGGGCAAGGGAATAGAGTCACTGACCCATTTTAGAAGGAGATGAAAGAGCATTAAGCAAGAGCTTTCATCTCATCATTTGTATCTAAGTCAGTCTCGGGAAGTAACTCCAAAAAAGTCAGGGGAAGGAGTGGAGATATTATAATACTGAACCCACAAATAAATTTTCATTACATGCCTTCCCACATGAACACAATATTATGTATTTTCTTTCTGTAAAACAGTCCAGAAATGCTATTAATTCATTAGGTCGTACCAGGGAGAAATGCTGCTACTAAAGTAAAAAAAGTATTTAGGAAAAAAAGCTGAGGATCTAGAAAGACCACAGAGATACAGCTATTACACAGTGGGCAAATGAAGTGTCCCAAAGCTCTTCTTTAATGCCTAGAAAAGGGCATGGTCTGCTTCTATGACCATGTTCTCTGTTGAGAGCAGAATGCGATCTTTTCTCAAGAGTGGGTAACAGACTATCATGTCGGGAGGAAAAGAGTCTAGCTCTCCCTCCTTCTGAAGGCTTAACCTCCTCTCTAACAGCCTCTGGGGAAAATTCTCAAGATGATGCTCTGCTCTATGAAGGGAAATCTGGCTCTGTATCTACTCAGCCCCAGCCTGAGAAATCTTTACCCTTTCTTAAGTAAAGTCAATAAATAAATTGCAAAGTAAATAAAAGAGAATAGCACAAGCTGGAGAGGAAACCTATAGAGGCATCAACCAATTGCAATATGTGGACTTTATTTGGCTCTGATTCAAAAAAACTATAATAAGATAATTTGGTAAATTTAAACACCTAGATATCTAATGATATTAAAGAATGTTTTAGATGTGATATGGCAATGTAATTACCTTTTTTAAAAAAGTCCTAGTTTTTTGACACATATCCTAAACTACTTAAGAATTAAATAAAGTGAACAAGGATATACTTTAAAATAATGGGTAGCAGCCGGGCTCGGTGGCTCAGCCTGTAATCCTGCGCCTTGGGAGGCTGAGGTGAGTGGATTGCCTGAGCCCGTGGGTTCGAGACCCGCCTGGGCAGGCGAAACCTCATCTCTACAATAAATCAAAAAAATTAGCCGGGCGT
>CAUYQG010080479.1:0-11607 GCA_963574415.1 Tarsius wallacei
CGGTTTAGCCTCAGCCAGGCACAGTGGTTCATGCTTATAGTCCCAGCACTTTAGGAGGTAGAGGCAAGAGGATGGCCTGAGTCTGCAGGTTCAAGACCAGCCTGGGCAACTTGGTGAGACCTCCTCTCTACAATAAATCAAAAAAATTAGCTGGGTGTGGGTGGCGCATGCCTGTAGTTCCAGCTACTGGGAAGGTTGAGGCAGAAGGATCGCCTGAGCCCAGCAGGACGAGGCTGCAGTGTGAGCATGCTACTGCACTCCAGTCTGGGCGAAAGTGAGACTCCAACTCAAACATAAATAAATAAATAACTAAAATTACTGGGTGGCTGGGCACAGTGGCTCATGCTTGCAATCCCAGCACTTTGGGAGGACAAGGCAAGAGGATTGCTTGAGCCCAGGAGTTCAAGACCAGCCTGGGCATCATAATAAGACATCATCTCTAAAAAAAAAATTTAAAAATTAGAAGCCGGGCGTGGTGGTTCAAGCTGATAATCCCAGCACTTTGGGAGGCCAAGGTGAGAGGACTGCCTGAGTCTGCAGGTTCAAGACCAGCCTGGGCAACATGGTGAGACCTCAGCTCTACAATAAAACAAAAAATCAGCCGGGCATGGTAGCATGTGCCTGTAGTTCTGGCTACTTGGAAGGCTGAGGTGGAAGGATCACCTGAGTCCAGCAGGTCAAGGTTGTGGTGGCCAGGAGCATACCACTGCACTCCAGCCTGGGCAACAAAGTGAGGCTCCAACTCAAAAAAAAAAAAACAACATTAGCTGAGCATGATAGCATACGCCTGTAGTCCCAGCTACTTAGGAAGCTAAGGTGGGGGGATGACTTGAGCCCAGAAGTTTGAGTCGGTGGTGAACTGTGATTGTGCCACTGCACTCCATCCTGGGCAACAGAGTGAGACCCTGACTCAAAAAACAAGCAAACAAAAAACTAGATAAAATAAATGGAACAATGGTTAAGATACAGGAAACTAAACGTAAAAGACCAACTGCTTCCAAGTAACTTAACTGAATCTCAGAACAAAACTCAAAAATATTTAAAGAATATCCAAAACCCAATAAGACAAAATCCAATAATATACAACCAGACATGTGAAGAAGCAGGAAAATATAACCCATATCAGGAGAAAAAGCAATCAACTAAAATTGACACAGATGAATTTATGGACATGAACATTAAAGACCATTTTAATTATATCTGATATACGTTCAAGAAGCTAGAGGTACTGAGCATGCTAAGTATACACGGAAGGTATTTTTAAAGACCCAAATTGAACTTCTGAATAAAAGCTACAATGTCTGAAATAAAAATACACTGGAATTAATGGCAGATTAGATACTGCAGAAGAAAAAATTAGTAAACTTGAAGACATGGCAATAAAACGACCCAAAATGAAATGCAGAGAGAAACACTGTGGGAAAAAAGAACAGAGCACTAGTGAGCTTTAAGACAACTGCAAAAGGCCTAGTATACATATAGTTGAAGTAGTCCCCAGGAGAAGGGCAGTGAAAATACATTTTTCAAAGAAAACTATAAACCCAAAGACCCAAGAAGCTCAATAAATCTCAAGTACAGGAAACATGAAGAAAATTATACTAAGGCCCATCATTAACAATTTGTTTAAAATGCGTCGTATAGAGAAAAGTCTTAAAAGCAACCAGAGAAGAGACACTTTATGTAAGAGGAACAAGGAAGTTGACAGCAGATTCTGAATCAGACACAATGCAAGCTAAAAGGCAGGGTACTGAAAGAAAAAACTGCCAATCTAGAATTATTTCTGTCACAATCTCCTTTCAAAAACTAAGATGCCTTGGCGTAGGCAAATTCACAGAAAGAAAAAATAACAGAGGTTACCAGGGCTGCAAGAGGAAGGTGGGGAGTTACTGTTTAATGGGTACAGTTTCTGTGTGGGATGATAAAAGTTCTGGAAATAGACAGTGAGTGGTGATAGTTGACAACTTTGTAAATGTGCTTATGCCACTAAATCGTATACTTCAGAGTGGTTAAATTGGTATATTTTGTTATTTATGTTTTACCACAAAAAAAATTTTTAAAGAGTACACTAATTCTCTATCCATATGAGTAGATCTCAAGACATAATGTTCAGTGAAAAAAGGGAAGTTTCAGAATACGTGATGACTAATGCCATTTATATGAATTTGAAAGCCCATAAATACACTGTATTTGAGCCGGGTGCAGTGGCACAAGCCTGTAGTCCCAGCTACTTGGAAGGCCGAGGCAGAAGGATCACGTGAGCCTAGCTGCTCGAGGCTGCGGTGGCCGCGAGTGTGCCACCCTGCTCCAGCCTGGGCGAGAGTGAGACTCCTACTCAAAAACTAAAAATAAAAATCAGTAGAAGCTGAGGGGATCTAAGAGTCCCAGCACCCTATCAGGCGCCTACAGCCTCTCTTGTCTCATAATGCCAACTGCAAATAGTGGGTCCCCAAGTAACCCGTGATTCTGTCTGAGTTGGCTACAGACTGGGGGTTCCTGTGCTGGGGCTCAGAAACCAAACCCTCAAGGTCTCTCTGACCTTCTCCCCAACCCCGCACAGACTCTCCCAAAGCCAGAATAAAGTTCTCTTAAATTCTCTCCTCTGCCTAATGCAGATCCACCAAGGAGGACAATTGTCTTTTCTTCCCCTCCCTGGAAGACCAAGAATGTAACCATCTCTGAAAAGGTCTTTCACAAGATAATGCCCAAGTTGATCTCTCTGCTCCCTGATCCATTTGTCCTCTCCAGTAATCTCCTCAACAGAATTCCTCTCCCACCTCCATAATCTGTTTTGCCAGGGTGGCCCATAGGTTCCTGAGCCCTGCTGGGGAATGGACAATCACTCCAAGGCTCTCCCTGTGTAAATGCTAATAAAATGTGGATGCCTCTCCCATAATGGGTCCGTCTTTCGTGGGCTGATTTTTCAGCACCCCTTCAGAGGTTTCCCTGGTCCCCACCCACAACCCCCTCAGCCCCCTCCTCGGGTTCAATGATCTGCTTCCGAAAACTCGGGGAAACATTTGACCATTTCCCATTTATTATGAAGGATACCAAGAAGCAGCCAGATGAAGAGTACACAGGGCGAGGTGTGTGGGGGACAGAGAGCTTCCTGCCCTCTCTGGGTGCACCTCCTTCTCAGCAGCTCACATGTTCGCCAAGCAAGAAGCTCCCCAAACTCTTTGGTTTGGGGTTTTAAAGGAGGCCCCATGACATGGGCATGACTGGCCACTTATGATCAGCTCAATCTCCAGTCCCCTTGGCCTTTCCCAGAAATAAGGTGGATGGGGAGGCTGAAATCTCCAACGCCCCAACTAACATGTTTGTTCCTCTGCCAACCACCCCCATTCTCCAAAGCCACCTCACTGGGACAAACGCAGGTTGGGCGAAAGGGGCTTATCCTAAATCACCAAAGATGCTCCTCTCTCTTCTGTCACTCGGGAAAGTCTAAGGGTTTTCGGCACCCTGGGCCAGGAACCAGGGATGAAGATCAAATACACATTTTTTACTACGTCACAATGTCATACCTACCTCCGAAGCCAATCTACTGCAAGGGGTTTCTCCCAGGAGGCACACAGGCCGTTTGCCTCTCTGGTGTCCACACAGCCTTGTGTGTTAGGGCAGCAGCCAGAATTTACTGGGACTAATTTCTGCCTAAAGATCAGAGCTGGGGCAGAGGCCAGACCTAAGAGAAGTACTTGGGGACCGGGCTAAGTCAGCTATCTTCTAACTTGGGTACTGCACTCCACCAAGTGCAGGAAAACCTTCCAGAGACGAGCAGGCACCAACAGTCTTCAAAAGACATCAAGCGGCCAGGCTGGGTGGATCAGCCTGTCATCCCAGCACTTTGGTAGGCCGAGGCAAGGGGATTGCCTGAGCCCGCAGGTTCGAGACCAGCCCCAGCAACTTGGCAAGACCTCGTCCCCACAATAAATAATAATAAAAAAAATTAGCTGGGCATGGTAGTGTGCAGCCGTAGTTCCAGTTTTTATTTTTAGTTTTTTTCTTTTTTGAGTTGGAGTTTCCCTCTGTCGCTCATGCTGGAGTGCAGCGGCACACTCACGGTCACCTCAGCCTCGACATACTGGGCTCAGGCAATCCTTCCACCTCAGCCTTCCAAGTAGCTGGAACTACAGGCAGGTGCCACCATGCCTGGCTAATTTTTGATTTATTGTAGAGACAAGGTCTTACCAAGTTGCCCAGGTTGGTCTCAAACCCCTGGACTCAGGCAATCCTCTTGCCTCCACCTCCCAAAGTGCTGGAATTACAAACGTGAGACACTGCGCCTGGTGGATGAATAGATTTTTTAAATGTGATGTATATGCAAAATGGAATACTATTCAGACCTAAAAAGGCAGGAAATTCTGTCATTTTCAACAACCTGGATGAACCAAGAGGACATCAGACTAAGTGAAATAAGCTAGGCACAGAAGGACAAATATATATGATCTCACAGGTATGTGATATCTAAAAATGATAAACTCAGCCGGGCACAGTGGCTCACACCAGTAATCCCAGCACTCTGAAAAGCAAAGGTAAGAGGATTGCCTGAGCTCAGGGGTTTGAGACCAACCTGGGCCATTTAGCGAGACCTCGTCTCTACAATAAATTAAAAAAAAAAACTGAGCATGGTGGCGCACGCCTGTGAGCAAGCCACTGCACTCCAGCCTGACGACAGAGCAAGACTCTGACTCAAAATCATAATCATAATCATAATCGTAATCATAATGTTGAACCTCACAGAAGTAGAGAGTAGTTTCCTGTGGATCATACTGAGCAGAAAAGAAAAAAAGGAAGAAGGATTAAAATGTTTTGAAAGTTGTAGAGAGTACAATGGCAGTCATCAGAGGCTGGGGGGTAGGATGGACAGGAAAAGGCAAGAAAGAGAGATGCTAGTCAAAGGGTACAAGGTGGCTGGTGCAGTATCTCATACCCAGTACCTTGAGAAACTGAGGCAGGAGGATTGCTGGAGCCCAGGAGTTTGAGACCAGCTTGGGAAACACAGCAAGACCTCGTCGCCTGTAAAAAATAAAAAAGAAACAAGGGTAGAAGGTTGTGGTTAGACAGGAGTAAGTTCTGAAAATGTACTGCACAACATGGTGACTGCAGTTAATGATGTATCATATACTGCAAAATACACATATATTTTGTGTGTTTCCACAAAAAGAGTAGATTTTCAATGCTCTCAGAAATAATAAGTATTTGAAGAAATGGATGTTAACCTAATTTTGTCATCCCACAATGTTCACATGTATCAAAACATCACACTGTACCCCATAAACATATGCAATTATTGTCAATTAAAAATACGACAAAAAATATGGAAAACTAAAAAGCCTCATTTGTTTAATTTAAAAAAAAAAGGCTGAGTGCAGTGCTCATGCCTGTAATGCCAGCACTTTGGGAGGCAGAGGCGAGAGGATTCCCTGAGCCCAGTGGTTGGAGACCTGCTTGGGCAACTTGGTGAGATCTCATCTCTACAATAAATTTTTAAAATTACCTGGGCATGGTGGCACGCACCTGAAGTTCCAGCTACTTGGTAGGCTGAGGCAGAAGGATCCCCTGAGTCCAACAGGTCGAGGTTACAGTGGCCACGAGCATGCGACAGAGACTCTGACTCAAAAAAAAGCCATTTGCCATTTTCTGCCCCACATCTCTCCCTTTGCAAGAACGTATGGGAAGGGGAGAGGACAGTGATGGCTACAAAATCACCCCTCATTCTGTCATGTTTAGTTAGATTAAGCAAGCCAGTTTTTCCACATAGAAACAAATCAGTAAAACTGGCTTTGAGTGCAAGGGAAAAGGGCAGCGGTCTCAAATCTGTTTAAAGAGATGAAGTAAGCACATGATCTTATGGACATGAAATCTTATAATGACATGTTTGGCTACTAGTACGGTATTTTTTATATGCCAGAAAAATCAAATTATAGTCCTGTTTTTGACTAATCCAATAAGTTTTTTCTACCAATCAGTATGCTCCAATGCCTACATGATTAAAAACAAAGGTGAAAAAATTATATCTGAAAAATAATTAAAGGTAACAAAAATAATTACTATTGGCTCTAAAATTAAGATTGGGAACAAAATTAAGCAAGGTAAGAAGGATCACATGGGAATCAACAGACCTTAATGAAAAATTTAACCTTTTACTTAACAAGGCAAACTTTGCAGTTTCATAGTTTTCTCCAGAAAATTTCGACACCTAATAGTTACTTAGAAAAAAGAACTATAAATTTCATTATAAGAAGATAAGAAGCTGGGCACAGTGTCTCACACCTATAATCCCACCAGTTTGGGAGGCGGAGCCTAGAGGACTGCCTGGGCCCAGGGGTTCAAGACCAGCCTGGGCAACTTGGGGAGACCTCGTCTCTATAATAAATCAAAAAATCAGCCGGACATGGTAGCGTGTGCCTGTAGTTCCAGCTACTTGGAAGGCTGAGGAGACAGAATTGAGGCTGCAGTGGTGGTGAGTGTGCCACTATGCTCCAGCCTGAGCAACAGAGTGAGACTTCAACTCAAAAAAAAAATTTTGTAAGAAGATAAGACTGGCAAGGCATAGTGGCTCACACTTATAATCCTGGCACTTTGAAAGGCCAAGGTGGGAGGATCACTTGAGGCCAGGAATTGGAAAGTAGCCTGGGCAACAAAGCAAGACCCCATTCCACAAAAACAGAATCAGCCAGGCATGGTGGTGTGTGCCTGTCGCCCATTACTCAGTCAGCTGAGGTGGGAGGACTGCTTGAATCCAGGAGACCGAGGTTGCAGTGAGCTATGTTGGTGCTCCACTGTACTCCAGCCTGGGTGACAGAGTAAGACCTGTGTCTTAAAAAAAAAAAAGTGCTGTGGAAGGCCGAGGTGAGTGGATTGCCTGAGCCCGCGGGCTCAAGACCCGCATGGGCAACTTGGCGAGACCTCGTCTCTACAATAAGTCAAAAATGAGCCAGGCGTGGTAGCGCACGCCTATAGTTCCAGCTACTTGGAAGGCTGAGGCGGAAGGATTGCAGGAGGCCAGCAGGTCAAGGCTGCGGTGGCTGGGAGTATGCCACTGCACTCCAGTCTAGGTGACAGAGTGAGGCTCCAACTCAAAAAAAAAAAGAACATTCCAGAACCTTTAAACTGGAAAACGGCCCAGACTCTCTCAATCCAATGCTTGCTAATGGCCATTCTGGGGAACTAGTACTGGGGTGGGTGTTTGTTTAGGTCTGCCCAGCAGTCTTTCCTGTGCTGACTCCATGTGGTCCTTGAGCTGCCAATCACATCACCCTGGCTGCTGACACCTGTGACTAGATCAGGCTGGTTATGGTGTCCTCGCCCCTTGGCTACAGTGTTGACCCTGGAAGGAGCACAACTCATGCCAAACCATTCAGAAGGCTTCTTTGAAACAGAGTACATGCCATCTATTTTTCAGTAGGCAGGCAAAAAGAAAACAACACAAAAATTCTTTCTTCTGGGGTCATTAGAGTGGGATAGGACCTGGAAACGTTAGTGCCTGTCCTCCCCAGGGCATGGAGGAACCCGTCTGCAATAGCAGATAACGAAGCCCACAGACATCGAAATAAGAGCCCATTGACACTTGAGTTCCTCCAGGGCCTGGTGTCAACTTTGCTCCTAGATGCTCAATTACAGGAATCCTTTGCCCAGTGAAAGTTCCTTTTTTCCCTCTTTTTTTCTGAGCCAGTCTCACTCCGTTGCCTAGGCTGGCAGGCCGTGGCACGCTCACGGATACCACAGCCTCAACCTGCTGGGCTCAGGCAATTCTTCTGCCTCAGCCCTCAAAGTAGATGGAACTACAGGTGTGCACCACCACAGCTTGCTAATTTTTTTATTTATTGTAGAGGCAAAGTCTTGACATGTTGCTCAGACTGGTCTCAAACTCCTGAGCTCAGGCAATCCTCTCACCTCTGCCTCCCAAAGTGCTGGGATTACAGGTGTGAGCCACCACACCTGACTCTTTCCTCTTTGGATTATGATGATTCAAGTTGGACTTGTCTTTTAAAAACTGATATACAATAATTGAAGGCAAGAATGTCAAAGTCACGGTAGAATTGGGTTCTCCTCCCTCGCACAGGACCACACTCCTCAGCCTGTCTTTCTTTCTCCCAACCTGTACTGATGGAGGCATCAAGGCAGGGGCCTGAGTACTGAAACTTTGTCCTCACTGTCCTCTTTACATGCCAACCTTCAAGGTTGCCCTGTCCCTGTTAGCCTGGGGTGAACTCAAGAATAGCCCAGGACACATGATCACAACCAGGGATGGATGATTGGACAAAGGATGCCAACCCCACACGGAGTACGAGGTGGGACTACAAAAAAACCAGAATTATCTTTTGAGGATACAGGATTCCCCCACCTGTAGGAGTTCTAGGAATCCATCCACATCCGTGTACCAGCTAGCATTGTTGACAGAGGCTGCATTCAGCTTCAGCAAGCGTTGGGGGGTTCTTTCAATGCATCTGCCTATTTCATGATGGGTGATTTACGAGCACACCTGCCCACACCACACTGAGTGCTTCGCAGCTTTGGACCAAAAATGGCACGACCCCCATGCCCCACCCTTCCTAGTCACCTGATCTCACCCCAAGTGACTTTTTTTGTTGTTTTCCTGGGTGAAAAAAGTTCTCAAAGGGAAACGTTTTGTCAACGTGTAAGTGATGAAACAAAAAACAACAGAAGCCCTAAAAGGCATCACAATAGGCTAGTTCAAAAATCGTTTTGAACAGTGGGAAAACATCTCGATAGGCATATTGCATCAAATGGAGAGTACTTCGAAGGTGACTGAAGTTCAAACCTGGTATAAGAGTAAATACACCATTTTTAACCAATAAATTCTGGATTTGGGGGGTCCTCCTCATGTGTTTCCAGCGGGGCCAAAGGGGATGGGCCTGTCTATTGGTCAATATTTGAGAATTCGGTGCAACTTCCCCTCTGCCTCCAAGACCACCAGTGGAAGGGGAGCTTTCGGCAAAACTTGACCTTCTCCACCTTCGCCCTCAAAGGGGAACCATTTAACCAGATAACTCCAGGTGGGGCAGCCAAATGTGCTACAGATTCAGAGGCCTTCTCCAGCCCATATTTCTATAAATAAAGTGTGTGCCTGCTTTTAAGGAACCCCACCAACAGCAGAGCCTCCCCCAGCACCAGGCTGGTTGTATGCTGATTGGGTATTGCTTTATAGGACAGAGGAAGCTGACTAATCCCAACCACATTGGCACTACTGCCTTTGACGCTGGGTTATCTAGCCCCTTAGAGATCCTATTCACTTTGTCAAGGGCCCCATTCTAATTCACAGATCCTTTTTTTTTTTTTGAGTCAGAATCTCATTCTGTCATCCAGGATGGAGTGCAGTGGCACGCTCCTGGTCAACATAGCTTCGTCCTGCTGGGTTCAGGTGATCCTTCTACCTCAGCCTTTCAAGTAACCAGAACTGCAGGCACGTGCCACCATGCCTGGCTAAATTTTTTATTTATTGTAGAGGCAAGGGCTCACCATGTTGCCCAGGCTGATCTCAAACCCATAGACTCCAGCAGTCTTCTCCCCTCAGCCTCCAAAAATGCTGAGATTATAGGCTTGAGTCACTGTGCCTGCCCTGATCCTACCACATTAAAGAACAGAGAAAGAGGTTGGGCATAGTGGCTCATACCTATAATCCCAGCACTTTGGGAGGCCAAGGAGAATGGATAGCTTGAGACCAGTAGTTGAAGACCAGCCCGGGCAACATAGCAAGACCCCGTCTCTATAAAGATAAAAGAAATAATTAACTGGGCATAGTGGTGCATGCCTGTAGCCCCAGTTACTCAGGAGGCTGAGGCAAGAGGATTGCTTTAGCCCAGGAGATCAAGGCTGCAGTGAGCCAGGATTGCACCCCTGCACTCCAGCCTAGGTGACACAGTAAGACCCTGCCTCAAAATAAATAAAATTAAAAGAACAGAGAAAGAAAACAACACAGATAATATAGTGCTGTGATTTTTAATTATTATTTATTTTTTAATCAAAGATGTGGGGTACAATTCAGGGTTAGGTATATAAACGTTGATCATGCAGATACCCTTGTGGATGAGGTGTGCCCCTCCCTCCCCTAGCAGTTTCCCTCAACTGCCAATCCCACCCCCTCCCCTGACAGTTTCCCACTGCTGCCAATCCCTTTCTTATAGTATTGTTCAAGGTCCACTTATGCATGAGAACATATGGTACTCTGTTCTTTGTTTCTGTGATAGATCACTGAGTATGATTGACTCCAAATCCATCCAGGTTGCTGTGAAGCCCGTATATTTGTCCTTCTTTATGGCTGCATAATATTCCATTGTGCATATGTACCACATTTTCTTTATCCATTCTAGTTTCGATGGTCAACATGGTTGGTTCCATGATTTTTATTGTGAATAGAGCTACAACAAACATACATGTGCAGGTATCTTTTTTGTAGAATGATTTGAGTTCCTCTGGGTATATTCCCAATAGCAGAACTGCTGGGTCATATGGAAGGTCGACTTCTAGTTCTTTCAGAAATCACCACACTGTCTTCCAAAGAGGTTGTACTAGTTTGCATTCCCACCAGCAGTGTAGAAGAGTTCCTTTTTCTCCACATCCTTACCAGCATCTGTTGTTTGTTTTAGTAATGATGGCCATTCTTACTGGGGTTAGGTGGTATCTCAATATGGTTTTGATTTGCATTTCTCTGCTGATGAGTGAGGCTGAAGGGCTCTGATTTTTATTCCATTAAATGACCTTACACCTAACAATGAAACAAAAACATGCTTTTAACATACTAAACAGCAAAATCTCATCCCATTACGCTATTAAAAAACTATAATAAAATTTAAAGCCATTCAAAGGCAAGAGACTAGCAGAAAGGACTTTTAACATACCATTCTATAAAGAAAGTAAAGCAGAAGAAACCAGGAAATCTGTATATGTACAAGATTAACCATAACTCTTTTAAGGCTTGCATCCATGACAGCATTTATTCACCTAAATTAGATGTGTTTATCTAAATCTTAAGGAATCAATGCAACCTTCTTCCCTTGCTCATAAAAACACATTTACATTTTAGTTCTGGCACATGAAGCTCCTTCCCAAAGAAAATTTTCTTTTCAAACATTTCTGTCCCTAGATCTGTTTTGAAAAGTTCCTGATATGGGGTGCTTTCATTGACAGTCACTAATTATTGAAACTATGATCCTCTCCTTCTTGTTTGTTCGTTATTCTTATTTGTGGGTTAAGGGTTTCTATATGTGAATGATTTCAAGTTCAAATCACAGGGCTATATTTTGTTGTTCAAAAAGAAAAACAACCCAGGCACAGTGGCTCACACCTGTAATTCTACCATTTTAGGAAGCTGAGGAGGGAGGACTGCGACAGCCCAGAAGTTTGAGACCAGCTAAGGCAACATAACGAGACCTCGTTCCTACAGAAACAACAACAATTCAGCCAGGCATAGTGGTGCACGCCTATAGTCTCAACTACTTGGGAGACAGAGGCGGAAAGATCACTTAAGCCCAGAGAGAGACAGCTCCATAAGGTGGGAAGTACCAAGAAGAAAGTGCAAATCAGTACTATCTGGAGGCAGGTGGACACTTTTACCTGAGGTTCAGAATAGGTGGGCTACTGCCAGGT
>CAUYQG010080482.1:0-19515 GCA_963574415.1 Tarsius wallacei
GTGGCTAATTTGGATGAAGGTCTTGATGGCTGATAATGATATAAATAATAATAGGCAGTTTACATTTATGTAATAGAACTGCTTTCCATGCTATTTATGTTTTAGTAAAAATAACTACCATTTAGGAGTTTTTGTGAGAAACTTGGGATTATAGTATGAATACTCTTAAAAGGTATTCTTACTGATATGAATACATGAAAAAAACCTGAAATCATTGCTGAACGTTTAGCTAAATATTTCTTCCAGCATGAGATATCAGTTTCTTTAAAAGCCATCTAAAATTCATAAAGAAGATTATAAAAAACTGTCAAAAATTAGAGTTAGTTTTAATTAACAGCTTCAACTTCAGGTAGACTCTAAAGACTCCCTTTCTTCTTGTTATAATTTTGTTCAGGTGTTATCATCCTATGTTCTAATTAGTTTGTGCCCATTATGATAGTATTATTTGCATAGTTGGAGATTGGATTGAGGGTGATCACATAACTCAGTTCTGACAATGAAACGTGAAGGAGGGGAGTCTTTTGGGAACATTTTTTTTTTTTTTACCTCTTATTCTACTGGACACTATCAAATGTTCATGGATCCCTGCCATTGTGGTAGTCGTGGGACAGGGATAGGCAAGGGCCAAGTCAACATGACAATCACAGGGCAGACACAGAGAAGTGACTGGGATCCTCCATGACATCCCCGGTGCTGAATTAACTTACTCAGAGCCTCTCTGCATTGGAAATTCTTGTAATGTGAGTCAATAAATCTTCCTTCTTATTTATGCCAGCAGTTCTTTGAAAAGATTAACAAAATGGACAAATCTTTGACTAGACAAATAAACATGACACAAACTACTATAATCAGGACTGAAAGAAAGAATATCACTAATGACTTTAAGAAATAAAAAGGATTATAAGGTTATGAACAATTGCAGATTGAAGTTTTCTACATAGAAAACTATGACGAAAGGGACAAATTCCTAGAAAGAACAAAATTACCAAAACTAACTCAAGAGGAAATGAAATGTCTGAATAGACCTATGACAAATAATGAGATTGAATTACTAATAAAAAAGTTCCCCAAAAGAAAAGCTCAGGATCAGATGGCTTCACTGGTGAATTCTACCCAATATTTAAAGGAAAATTAACACTTGTCTTTTATAAAGTCTTGCAAAAAATAGAAGAAAAAGGAAAATTTCTAATTCTAAAACAAGACAAAGACAACATTAAAAAAATCCCTTATGAATATAAATTAAAAATCCTCTACAAAATACTAACAAATCATTCTGGCAATATAAAAAAGATTACACACCATGATCAACTGAGCTTCATCCTAGGAATGTAAGGTTTGTTTAAGATACAAAAGTTAGTCAATGTAATACAATATTAATAAAGAACAAACATTACATGATTATCCCAGTAGATTCTGGAAAAGCATTTGACAAAATTTAACACCCATTTATGATTTAAAAAAAAAACATTCAACAAACTAGAAATGAAGGGAACTTCCTCAATCTGATATAGAGCATCTATGAGAAACCATAGGCAACATCAGACTTAGTTTTCAAAAACTAAGCTCATTCCTCCAAGATAAGAACAAGACAAGAATGTCTACTCACACCACTTATATTCAACGTTGTGCTGGAATTTCTAACCATGGTAGTTAGGCAAGAAAAGAAAAAATACAAGGTTTGGAAATAAATAAATAAAACTGTCTATATTAGCAGATGACATGATTTATATATATATAAAGTCTTAAGAAATAAACATATAAAACTATAGCGCTAATAAATGAGCTCAACAAGGTTGCAAATGTATGTTCAATATTCAAAAGTCAATTGTAGTTATATACACTAGACTTGCACAATCACAAAATGAAATTTTAAAAATTTCATTTATTAATGTATCAGAGAGTACTTTATAGTTTTTTTGTTTTTTTTTTTTTTGAGTCAGCGTCTCACTCTGTCACCCGGGCTGGAGTACAGTGACATGCTCATGGCTACTGCAGTCTTGATCTGCTGGGCTCAGGTGATCTTTCCACCTCACCCTTCCAAGTAGTTGGAACTACAGGTGTGCACCACCACATCCAGCTAATTTTTTTATTTATTGTAGATATGAGGTCTTGCCAAGTTTCCCGGACTGGTTTTGAACCCCTGGGCTTAGACAATCTTCTTGCCTCTACCTCCCAAAGTGATGGGATTACAGGTGTGAGCCACCATGCCTGGCACCAAAAAGTACTTAAAATAAATTTAACAAAATAAGTGTAAGAAGTATACAGTGAAAACTTCAAAGTTTCATTGAAAGAAATTTAAGAACAACTAGATAAATGGGATGACAGCTTATGCTCATTAATTGGATGACTTAATATTATTAAGATGATAATACCCCCAAATTAATCCACAAATTCAGTGCAATCCCTATCAAAATCAGAGCTATTTTCCTCCCAGAAATTGACAAGATAATCCTAAAATTTATATATAAATGCAAGAGGCTCAGAATAGCTAAAACCATCTAGAAAAATAAAAGTTGGAGGACTCATACTCCCAATTTCAAAATGTATGACAAGGGAAAGGTAATGTAAGACTGCTATATGGTAGACATGTAAATTAATGGAATTGACTCAAGAGTCCAGAATAAACCCTTACATTTTTGGTCAATTGATTTTTGACAAGCGTGACAAGACAATTTAATGGGGAAAGAGTAATCTTTTCAACTAATGATGCTGAGACAATTGGATATTGGCAAGCAAAAGAATGAATTTGGACCCCATGTCACATCAAATAAAAAGTTAATCCAAAATAGATCATAGGCCTAAATGTAAGTGTGGAAACCATAAAACCCTTAGAAGAAAACACAGGAGTAAATCTCTGTGAGCTTGGATCAAGCAGTGGCCGCTTACATATAACACAAAAGTACAAGCAATGAAAGAAAAAACAGATGAATGGGAATTCATAAAAATTAAATGCTTTTGTATTTCAAAGGACTCCATCAAGAAAGTGAAAACCAAGAAGCATAAAAAGAAAGTGAAAGCCCAACCCACAGAATGAGAGAATACATGTGCAAATTATACATCTGGACAAGGGACTTATATCCAAAATATATAAGAATAAATAGAAAATATATATTATATATATATATGTAAAATATATGAAGAACTCTTGCAACTCAACAACAAAAATTCAGCAAAGGATTTGAATAGACAGTCCTCCAAAGAAGATCTGCACATGTCCAATAAACACACGATAAGTTGTAACCATTATTAGTCATTAGGAAAATGCAATTCAAAATCATAATGAAGTGCCACTTCATATACAGTAGGATGGCTAGAATAATGAAGACATACAATAACACATGTTGGCAAGGATGTGGAGAAATTAAAACCTTCATATATTGTTGGTAGAAATGTAAAATGGCACGGCCTCTTTGGAGAGCAGTTTGGCAGTTTCTCAAAATGTTAAACATAGGGTTGTCATGTGACCCAGCAATTTCACTCCTAAGTATATGCCCCAAATAATTGAAAACATATGCCTGCATTAAAATTGTATATGAATGTTCATGGCAGCATTATACGTAATAGCCACATAGTAGAAACAACCTAACTTTCCATCAATTACTGAATGGCTTAGAAAAAGGTAGTATATTCATACAATGAAACATTATTCAGCCATAAAAAAAGTCAAGTACTAATTCATGCTACAACATAGAAACGTTGAAAACAGTATACTAAAGGAAAAAATCCAGACACATAAGACTATATATTGTATGGATCCAGAAATGTCCAGAGTAGGGAAATCTAAAGAGACAGAAGATAGATTAGTGGTTGGCAAAGAATGGGAGTGGAGATAACAGTACGCAACTGATAATTGGCATGAGATTTTGGGGGGTGTGATGACATTTTCTAGTATTAGATAGTGGTGATAGTTGAACAACTTTATGAATATACTAGAACCATTAAATTGTCACTTAAAAGGGTATGTTTTATGGGTATGTCAATTATATCTCAATAAAGAATTTATATTTTAAAAAGAAAGAATAGGCTTAGTTTATGGGCAAGACTTTCTCTTTCAGATTCCTTTCTCCTAGACCTTCTAGAGAATTTAACTTTATCTACATAGAAATGTCCTGAACTTATTCTATGACTTTCTTTGACCTTGAATCTTTAATGCAAAGATCATGAATGCTTAATGCTTGAATGTAATAACCATTGGGTATGACTTTTATGGTTGCAAAATGTATTTTTTTAATTGAAGGGTAACATACTCAGAATAGTACACAAATCCTAAGCATACAAAATGAACACATCTATGTAGCCATCAACTAGTTCAAGAAAAAGAATATTTCCACCATCTTAAATGCACCACTTGTGTATCTGCCCATTCAATAAGCCTCCCATTCCTCTAGTCTCCCTAAATGTATTTATCATATTGACTTCATCCATGATGAGACTTTTGTAAATGGAATAATACATTATATATTCTTCCCTTTCTGGCTTTTTTTTTACATAGTATCACACATGAGATTCATCCATGTTGCTGCATGTAGCTATAATTAGGCTTTTTTTCTACATTGAATTCATTATATATATAATATATATATCACAAAAATGTTTTAAAATTTTTCTACTGTTATGGACATTTGGTTTGTTTTCACTTTGGGTTCTGTTATGAATAATGATATTAAGATCATGAATAATGATGCTGTAAACTTTCCTGTACAATACTTTTGAATTTCTTTATTTTTAAAATTTTAACTTTAAATAATTAAAAAATTAAAATCATTGTGTTGGAGATACATGTGGGAATTTCTAGGCCATTGATTATGCATATGGCTAGGCTTAGTGGATATTCTAAACAATTTCCTAAAGTTTTTTTTTTTTTTTTGTGAGTTGGAGTCTCACTCTGTCGCCCAGACTGGAGTGCAGTGGCCGCTTCCGGCCACCGCAGCCTCGACCTGCTGGGCTCCGGCGATCCTTCCGCCTCAGCCTTCCAGGTAGCTGGAAATACAGGCGCACGCTACCACGCCCGGCTAATTTTTGATTTATTGTAGAGATGAGGTCTTGCCAAGTTGCCCAGGTGGGTCTCGAACCCGCGGGCTCAGGCAATCCACTCACCTCAGCCTCCCAAGGCGCGGGATTACAGGCTGAGCCACCAAGCCCGGCTCCTAAAGTTTTTATACAATGTCTACTTCCATCATCAGCAGCATATGAGAGTTTTAGTTGCTCTATATTCTCATCGATACTTGGTTTGGCCTTTTAGATTTTACTTATGTTAAGGTTTTAGCCCGTGGTATCTTATTGTAGTTTAATATGCATCTCTTTTAATGAATCTGGTCACATTTGTATATGTTTATTAGTCATTTGGATATTCATTTATGTGATGTGCCCATTCAAATGTCTCATCTATTTCTATATAAGGTTGCCTGTCTTTTTAAAATTTATTGGTAGGGGCTGGGAGCGGTGGTTCAAACCTGTAATCCCAGCTTTTTGGGAGGCCAAGGCGAGAGGATTGCCTGAGCCTGTAGGTTCGAGACCAGCCTGGGCAACATGGTGAGACCTCGTCTCTACAATGCATCAAAAAATTAGCTGGGCGTGGTAACATGTGCCTGTTGTTCCAGCTACTTGGAAGGCTGTGTCGAAAGGATCATCTGAGCCCAGCAGGTCAACTCTGGGGTGGCTGTGAGCATGCCACTGCACTCCAGCCTTGATGATGGAGTGAGACTCCAACTCAAAAAGAAAAAAAAACCCCAATAAAATTTATTGGTAGAAATTTTTAATAAGGTCTAAATATGTGTTCCTTTAGTTATTTATATCATGAAAATCTCCTCCCATTCTGTGGCTGTCTTTTCACACTCATAATGGGATCTTTTAACAAATCTTTTATTTTTTATATAGTCTAGTTTATCATCTTTTACTTTATGTTAGTAGATTTTTTTTCCCAGAAATTGTTTTCTACTCCAAGGTCATAAAGATATTTCACTATTTATTATCTTTTAGAAGATTCATTGTTTTATATTTCATATGTAGGATTAGTGTGGAACTGATTCTTTTGTATTGTATGAGGTAGGGAATGGGTTTTATTTATTTACATGTAAATACCTAACTGATCAGAAATACCTACTGACAAGACTATCTTTTCCTGTTACTTTCAGTGACACACTTGTCATTAATCAAATGTTCATACTGCATGGGTCTGTTTCTGGACTTTCTATTCAGTTACATTTACCTACTTCTATTTCCTTGCACCAATACCTCACTGATATAATTACCATAGCTTAATTATAAGTCCTGACATCTTCAAAAGTATTTCCTTTTTGCTCTTCTTTGACTGTGTTCTGATATTCTTGATACTTTACTTGGCCATATCAATTTTAGAATGAGTTTGTCAAATTGCACATACGCACACAAGTCCTGCTGAGATTTTGTTTGGGATTGAATCTATAGATCATTGTGAGGAGAATTGACACATTTAAAATATTCAAACTTCCAATTCAGGAACATGGTATATATACCACTTTGTTTTAGTTTTATTTGGTTTAGAGTTTTCTGTGCAGAGATCTTGCACCTATGCTGTCAGATTTATTTCTGGGGCATTTGATTTTTTGATATCTTTATAAATAGCATAATTAAAGCACTTAAAATTTTCTAATTCTTTGTTCCTCATATGTGGAAATATACTCTTTTGTATGTTGACCTTTTATTCAGCATAATTGCTAAACCTATATATTAATCTAATAATTTATCTGTAGTTTATTTTGTGTATCTATGCACACAATTGTATCATCTGTAAATAACAGCAGTTCTTCTTCTTTCTAATTTGTTTTTTGCCTTATTAGGCTGGATTTATTAGATTAGTTCAGTACAATGTAAATCTAATGGACTTATTATATTAGTCCAGTAGAGTAGTTAATAAGTTCCAATCTTGTTTTATTCCTAATTTCACAGGGAAAACTTTCAACATTTCAGCATTAAACATGATACGCATGTTTGGTTTATTGCAGATAACTTAGATCAGGAAGTTCATGTCTATTCCTAGTTTGCTAAGAATTTATTATGAATTTTGCTGAATTCTGCTGTATTTTATCAATTTTTTTTCTGCACCTATTGAACAAAATAATATAATTTTTCTCTCTTTTATTTTGTAAATGTAATGAATCACTTTGAGTTTCAAAAGTTAAACTATCCTCGTGTTTCTGGAATGAACTTAACTGGTCATAATGTATTATCTTTCTCATATATTGCTGGCTTCTTTTTGATAATATTTTGTTTAGGATTTTTCAATTCTAGTATTTTATGTTTAAGATTCATGAGTAAGTTTGGTAAGTGATTTTCCTTTCTTGTAATGTCCTTTTCCAGTTTTGATATCAAGATTATGCTGCCCTTATGCAATGAGCTTGGAAATACTTACTACTAAAAAAAAAAAAAAATCTCTAGAAGGTTTTATGGAAAACTGATGTGATTTTTTTCCTAGTGATACTCGCTTTGGGGAACATCTACATATTCTAGGTAGATGAATTAGCTTTCACCATGTGACCTCTGCTAGACTCAGTTCTTACAGTATCCGGTAGGTGTGCTTCATAGTTTATGCTTCGGGTCTGCACTTGTTTCTTTACTTGATTGGAAATGGTGTGTGTGTATGGTTTTAATGGAGTTGTACAGAGAGAGTGCAACAAAAAATATTTCTCTGCTTCTCTTTCTCAGGGAAAATCCTTCTTCCTTGTTTTCAGTCAAAGTAATAACGCTTTCTCTTTGGAAATTTTATACATCAAAGCTGGGATAGCGGAAGACTTGTTCTAGGAGAAACATCATTCTTAAGGAGGAGGAAAACCATTGCATCCTAGAAGAACACAGAACTGGGAGTCAGCAAGCCTGGGTGTTTGACTCTATTTCCTCCCTCATTATCCACGTGATTCACTTAACTTCTTTGAGCTTTAGGTTTTTTTGCTGTAAAACAAAGAGAAAAACACCAGCCCTGCCAAGCTTACAGGATTAGTGGGAGGATAAAATGGGATAGAAATATTATCCTATTTGTAAAATGCTATAGAAATTAAAGTATATTATTTTTATGTTTTCACATAGAGTTCTCTGGAAAGCTGTCAGGGAATAAAAAGAAAAGATGTTACAGCTACCCTCACCTTTTTATTCCATCTTAATGAATACCCCCCAGCTAATCTGCAGTCACAGAGGAGTCACATTAATATGGAACTTATATAATTCATAAACGGCTACCACAGCCTGGAAAGAGTTTAATCAGCTGCCTTCACTCTTAATTATTTTAAAACCTCAATAATGGTCAAATGAGCTGCACGGCAGTTTAATTAATTTGCATTAAGCCCAAAGGTCTTGAACGAGCAATGAGTTTATGAACATGAAGTCTGAAGGCACGGCAGCAGCGTGTCAAGCCTGAATGGGTATTTGGGCTGCTCAGTCAGACTGGCAGTGTGTATGTGGTAGGGTAGAGGTGAGGGTCAGGGGAGGTTCACACAATTCCCATCTCTGTTTATTACGTTAGAATTGGCCTGGAAGCCTCTGGAAATGAGCTCACTTGCTGTCATTTGCTAGCGAAAAGCTTTGGAATTATCTGTGAATTTCAATTGTCTATGCTCTTCCTGCTCCAGTTTCTATGGTTAACAGAGAGCTGGCTGGATGTTACTTTTATTTTTGTAGAGGAGAATTGGTGCTTTTCTTCGCCCATCACATTGGTTTGGTAATTAGCATATTTCAAAGCGAAAACTCCACTAAGTGACAATGGCATTCCTGCCTTGTTTCAGTCCAAGCTGTATGCAACACGGAGTTGTCTTTTTCAGTGAGGTGGCTGCCGATTCCCGTTCCAGGAGGCTGTCCTCTCAGGCGTGGCTCCGGGCAGAATTTATTACTCATATTACCATCTCTTTGGGATTTGGAGTTATAACTCATCCTGTCAGGAGACAATTATGCCCAAATGTCAGGTGGATAAACTGGAGGAAAAAGAAAGTGGGTAAGTAGAGTCACCCATATGACTTGTTTTGCTGGTCTGTTTCCTATCAGTACTGGAAGGTTACTGCTTCCAGGGAAAGAAAGCATGTCAGGTGGTCCCCTGCCACTCTCTTCTAGTCCCATCAGCAGTGTTGGTCTTATGAAGGGACAAGGAAGCAGTAGGCAGGATAAATGGGTCCAGGGACTCTCAGTAGCGGAGCAATTAAATCTGCCATATCATATATGCTTACTTTGGTTAGATTTAGAAGCTAAATGTGACAAGGGTTGATGATCTGGCCTGTTTAACACTTCAAGGTAATTAAAAGACAATGAATGTTGCTGGGAAGTCCCATGCACTAACTCTAGGACATTACAGGCATGCACTGCCCTAGGAATGTCATGTGGGGGAGGATGGAGAACTGGTATCATCTACATGTGGCCAACTCAGTTGGTTAGAGTTCAGTTGGTGCTGAGTACTATAGATCTGATGTGATCCTCAGATGAACAACTCAGTTTCTTTGGATATACTGTCCTACAAGCTAATTCTCAAATGGGTACTCTTGGTCACAAGGTGATGGATAGGAATCATGAGCTTGTAAATGTTGCATGCAGGTAGCTCAGATCTTTTGGGTTGCCTTGTGGAAGGAGGGGATGGGTCAGGGAGAAGGAAGTTAGCTCCTGGCAGTTGTGTAGGGGTTGAATGTGTGAACTTGAGAGTCATTCAGATTTAGGTTTAAGTCCTGAATCTACCACTTAAATTTCTCTGTGCCCTTTTTCTCATCTACCAAATGGGAATATTATGGGATAAATTATATCTCTCTAAAATTAATCTTTTGAAGTCCTAACCCCAAATACCTCAGAAGGTATTTGGAGATGGGGGTCTTTAAAGAGGTAATTACGTTAAATTAGCTCATGGGGAGGGCCCTGATCCAATATGACTGGTGTTCATGTAAGAAGAGATTAGGACACGTATGCTCACCGAGGAAGGAAAGTGTGAAGACACAGGGATAAGGCAGTCACCTACGAACTGAGGAAAGGGTCCTTAGAAGAAACTTACTGTGCCAAAACCTTGACCGTGAACTTCTAGCCTCAAGAACTGTGATGGAATAATTTCCTGTTGTTTAAGCTGCCCAGTGTGTGGTACTTTGTTATGGCAGCCCTCGTAGACTATTAAGGTGGTAATAATATACTACACACCTCTCATGTTGTGAGGATTTTATGAGACACTTGCTATGAAGCAGGTATAACACAATTTGTCACTTAGTAAAAGTGGTTGTTTATTGAACACATCCTGTTTAAGCAAAAGTTCTCCTGCTGAGACAGTTTTTCAACTTGGTGTATGTTCAAGGCATCTGGAGCGGAGCTGTTGCATAGAACTTTTTGTGTTGATAGAAATCTTATATAGATCTGTCTGATGCGGTGGCATTTGAAGTGTGACTGGTGGTACTGAGACACTTAATTTTTAATTGATTTTAAATTTGAATAGCACAGGTGGCTAGTAGCTGCAGTACTGAACAGTGAAGATCTAGACCCTACTTGAAAATACTTATGTGAGGCCCATTTATACTTTAAATAGCTAAAATATGATCTTTTTCATCAGCACTGAGTATCAGGCTTCTCACAGTCCATACACTAGTCGACAATGTCACCAATGTCATTTTTACTTAGAATTACTGTGTACAATGCCAATTCTTGAGTGCCCAACATATTAATTGCATTAATTGAATTATTTGCTGTTTTCAAACAAACATGTTAACATCCCCTATTGCTGCATATATTGGTGGTAGAAAATAGTAAAGAATGCCTCAAATGGGCTATAAAAAGCTTTTGGGGGGATATTTGAGGGAATCTTAATTTCTGCTCGGGTTTCATGGATCTCTTTTGTGAGGAAGGAAAATTGGAAAGGGCTAAATGTTTTGTCTAACAGAACTCGAGGTATGAAAGCGAGCTAGGGACAGTAGATGGTGGCTTTGAATGAGGAATGTGAATAAGGACCTTGATTCTCACCCATTGCTTCTCAAAGTGGGGGAGATCTTCTGCTATTATCCTAGGAGAGAATGATAACCCTGTGGCTTTAAACAGCATCTTATCTCTTCAGAAAACACAGGCACAGCATAGAACAGAAACAGTTCTATGGTAGGGAGTAGGAAATCTTTATTATTTAAATCAATATTTATTTGAATGGCTACTGGGTGACAAACCTCTCGGCAGGAAATATGGAAGGTGAGTCAAAATGGAGGCCATTGTTGGCCTCATGAGAGCATGCAGTCTGCTGATACAGACAAATATGATTAATGACACAAATAGCTGTGATGAAAGTACAGAAAATTACTGGATTGTATAATAGTATCTAATAGGGGACAGCTTTCTTGAGGAAGGAATATTTGGGCTGAGTTCTACAGGATGGGTCTTAAGTCCCAGAAAGTTCTCCCAGGTTTGAAGAGGAAAGGACAAGAGATGATTAATCATTCGTTCAATATCTTAATCTTTAAGCACTACATTAGTCGCTGGTAGAGGATGCAAATATAATGAAGATGGTTTATTCCTTTGAAGATTGGGGTTACCTTGACATGGAGGAGATAAGTGTGTACCAAATAGGTGCCAAGAGAGAAGCTAGAAGGCAATCAACATCAAATGTGGGGTGAAGAGATGGGGCTCAGTAAAGACAAAGAGCTGCCCCAACAGAAAGATTGGGAAGGTTTAATTGAGAGTAGGGTTTACACTGAACTTTGGAAATGGGAAGAAGGGGATGAAACCAGACGCTTTGACTTGACCATGTCGGCTTGAACAGTGAGTATCAGAGCTGACACCACTCTCACCGAAGAAGGAACCCCTGTCAATGTTTTCTGGTCCCATGTAAACCCAATATCCTTGTGTAGTCTAATGCTGGTAGTAGAGGGGAGACGCCAGCAGGCAGTTCCCCAATGGCTGAAATTGAATGTTTTTCCAGCTGGATGGTAGGACTGAGAAGAAATTTAATTTGGTTTAGAGAAAGATTAAATAGATCGTTGCCATATCTTAGAATTCTAGAGTAAAAGTCATGCCTGTTGTGTTTGGTTTTTACCCTCAGGGAGTTTATTGTTAGGAGGGTGGGTAGATAAAAATATGTGACTATTTACCGTGATACACTGAGAGCCATAGGTGAGGCATCTTATAGGGCATTCAAATAAGAAGGCCATTTCCAGTTGAAAAGTCTTAAAAGATGAAGTGATAGTTGGAATAGCTTATTAAGAATAGGGCTTTCAGGTGAGGGAAGGGCATAGCAGGTAGGGAAAAGAGTTTGAATAAAGTCTTATGAAACACGGGTCTTGTTCTGGAAACAGAGAGCAAGTACTTCTTAGAACTTCTAAGGTAGGCTAACAGAAAAAACTACCCTTCAGCCCAGGGTTTGCTCATCCCCACAGGGACATGTCTCCATTGAGAATCACTACATTTGTGTTGTATCCCCTAACTCAAGAATATTTTATGAAGCTATACTTCATATAATTTGTATTGCAAAAATCAATACAAAAACATTATGTGAAATGCAGTGTAACATTGGCTATTATTTTTATAAACTACAAATGGCTCCCTTAACACTGACTCATTGCCAATTCTCCTCCTTGTTTGAAAATCACTGAACTTGACTAGAGCTAAAGATACATGTGTGGGATGCCACACAGGGGTTAGCCCTGGGAGGTTTGGTTCAGACTAAGCAGTTAATACAGGGTGAACGCCAAAGAAACTGATCAGATCAGAGGGCTCTGAACAGAGTAAGATTGACTTAATCAACGAAGACATTTTGGGAGATTTATTATGAACAAGACATTGAAATGCATAAAGAAAAGATTGTGGAGAATTAGGTACGGTCGGGGAAATGAATGTCTTAGGGCTGTGTTGAGTGAATAAGCAAATAATCAGGGAATGAGTGAATGAATGCAAGGTGATAAGAAGGTATCCAGGTGAGAAATCTTTTGGATAGAGTGAGTCATCAAGGGATGGGTTCTCCAAAGATGAGCAAACCATAAAAATGCATGGCTCATATTTGAAACTCTGCTAGTTGATAGCATATAAATAAAAAAGTTATTATTGCTGCCATCACATTAGAAGAAGAGGTTTCCTTGGGGCTAATTGAAATTGAATGCAGCCACCAGACTGGGTACGTGAAGTCAGCAGGAGTGGTTGGTTGGCTAAGGTGTCCCCTGAGAATTCTATCCATCCTCAGTTGAAAATAAGAGCTCTCTTCCTTTCATGTGAGATAACCCCAGAAAATCTCCTGGGCCGCCCACACATTAACAGTGAGCAAAATTCAAGCAGAAAATAGGGGTGATGGACAGGTTGTGGTGTCAGCTGTTCCATTCAGGGTGTGGAATCAGATTTAATTCAGCAAAAAATGATTTTCAGTGTGGGAAGCCCACCTGGTTGGATTCCCAGGACTGGAGGAGAGTTAGTAACCTGGGTGGCCTGGATGCCCAGTGAAGATGGGTTAGATTTCTCTCTTCAAAGACATCCAGCAGTAGGAGAGAGGAGAGGCAAGGAGAAGCAAGCTCATTAGTGTCTGGAGGGAGAAGATTGATTTAACTGAGATACAAGACCTCTTGCCTTGAAGCATGCAAGGCCAACTTGGAGGCTGGTTTTAATCATTTGGATATAGTCGTGAAACCTTTTAGAGGTGGCTCTTACACAAGAATTCTGCTGCCATTTTTAAAAAGAAGGCAAAGCACAGTAATTTTCCAGCAGGTCAGAATCCTGATTTGCTCCTCTTTCCCTACCCAGATTCTGAATGAGTTGAGAGCTAAGACAAACGAGAGGCAGGTAGATGCTTGTGTCACATTTGTACCAATAGAAGCTAGGATGGAGGGCATGGCTTTAGGTCTGTTAGGGCCCCCAGAATTAGGCACACTCATCCTCCCCCTGCCCCCACAACTGGTGACACTCGAAAAAGCAGGCCCACCCTCTCCATGTAGACAGACCCTGCACCACGAGGAATAACAGAAAACACCACTCCTCCATGGCAGCTCATTCCCTACAGGAGAGAAGGCGAAGCTAAGACAAACAGGCCAGTTGTTCCCAGATTTATCAGTCTACCCCCTGACGGGAAAAGAGGCCAGGAACATGGTAGCCAGCAATGGGGAAAACAATACCTTCCTCTAGTCTGTGGCTCAACTAAGTGGCTTTCCTGATTCATTCAAGAACTTACTCAGAGGGTAGCAGCTCCCTTCACCCCTCCCCTGCCCAACCCTTATTAACTCACTTTGAAATCTATTGGCTTCTCTGGAGCTTTATGGTAAGAAAGGCAGCTATTGTTCTAGTTTCCTTAAAAAGGCATTCGGAAGTGTTTCAGAGATTGGGTCTATTTCAAATCAGTGACCTGCTCTTGGATCTATGGAGACATTTTGGGTTTTGGATACTAGGGAGTTGGCAATAAACTGGTACAATGTAATTGGCTACATAATTTGCAGGGCCCAGGGTAAAAGAAAATGCAGGTTCCTGTTTCCAAAAGTATTAAGAATTTTTTTTTTTTTTGAGTTGGAGTCTCACTCAGTCGCCCAGACTAGAGTGCAGTGGCACGCTCCCGGCCACTGCAGCCTCTCCCTCCTGGGCTCTGGCGATCCTTCCGCCTCAGCCTGCCAAGTAGCTGGAACTATAGGCGCGCGCTACCACGCCCGGCTAATTTTTTTTTTTTTTTGATTTATTGTAGAGATGAGGTCTTGCCAAGTTGCCCAGGCAGGTCTTGAACCCGTGGGCTCAGGCAATCCACTCACCTCAGCCTTCCAAAGCACGGGATTACAGACTGAGCCACTGAACCCCACCAGTATTAGGAATTGTAAGACAGTGACAATAGAATATTGAAACAAGTTCAACACCATGTAAGTGTGGGGCCCTGTCACTGCATAGCTTGCTTGCCCATGAAAGCCAGTCCACTCTGCTTTTTAAAAATATTGTTTATGATCTCTGGACAATTTTTCCTTTTTTGCCTGTTCTCCATTTGGGAACATCTCTCTTTCTCTCTCTCTCTCTCTCTCTCTCTCTCTCTCTCTCTCTCTCTCTCTCCCCCTCACCCCCTTTCTCTCTCTCTCTCTCTCACAAACACACACACACACGCACCTTAAAAGAAATATATGCATAATATGTGTATGAGAAATTGTATTTATCTGAAATTACAGCTTGACAGATTTATCCATGTGACTAGCCTCTGAATCAATTAACAGAACATTACCAGAATCTCAGACACCACTTTGTGTTCCTTTCTAACCATTTTGCCATTTCTTTGGTGATTGACTTCTTTCGTTCGATTTTATTTTTGTGAGATTTATCCATGTTGTTGTGTATAGCTAAGTCCATTCACTTACAGTGCTGCATTTCAAATCACTGTATTGATTCATTTAAGTTATCTATTCTTTCTACAGTTGATGAACATTTAGCTTGTTCCTAGTATTTGGCCTTTTGTGTAGTTGTGGACACCTCAACATGTCTCCTGGTGCATATGTGGCATTTGCTTTGTTGGAATTGCTGGCTCAATGAGTATTCTTATGTGGGAGATACTGGGTCTGTTAGTACATGCTCATGTTTCACACTCAAGTGAGTGACCAATTTAACCTTCTACTAGTAGTGAGTGATTATAGAGTATACTCTAGAGGCTGACTATAGAGCTACAGTTACTTTGTAGTCTTGCTAACATTGGTTTTGTCTTTTAAAATTAAAATAAATTATTTCAGCCATTCTGGCTAGTGGGTTCTATAAAAATTGATTTATTTATCCCTTACTTTATATTGGAAAATATTTAAGTGCTCTTACACACCTTACATCTCAGCTTCTCTCTGTACAGTAGCTCTACTCTCTTGTACCATGTTTCCCCATGTGATGGCAAATAGAGCCACAGCAAATTCTGTTGCCCTTAGAATTTGGGAAGAAAGAACCCTTCAGATTACAGGAGTCAAGGAAGACTTTGTGAAGTGATGGGTTAGATTTGGGAGAACTTGGAAAACATGGGGAGGAGTGAAGGGATTCCCAAGTAGATTAGGTGAAGGTGTCAAGGCAAAGCTACTCTGGCTGCAGTGAGGATTCTGCTAGGGAAAGATGGCTAGTGTGGCTAAGGGTGGCAGGGTCAGGGTGATCCCCTGTGGTTGAGGAACTTGGCTGCTACCACTGGTTTACACATATCTTTTCTTAGGGGATAGAAAAGCTAATCTGGATAAGATCCTTTCAAAATAACAACAGAGGAAATACTGAGGACAGAATGGGGGGAGGGCCTAGATTAGAGCTCAGGGCAGTATCAAGACTAAGAAAAAGTCAGACGTTTGGAAGGAAAACTTGACAGACCTTGGCCACGTTTTTTGTTCTTAGGCCATGATCATGGGCTGTGTTTGAGATGCCTGGTTGGACTGCTCATGGTGACACATTTGCTATCTTGCTGTTTGGATACTCCCCCCACCCCCAACAGAGAAGCACTGACGTAAAGACAAGCATAGTAGGCACTGCTCAGGAAATCATTGTCTAGTTCACTAACAAAGTTGTGGCATTATCTACCAGGCCTAAATGTAGATGAGCGTTTTAGGATGAAAGTACTTTGGTGCCTTTCAGCTGATCATAATTTTTCAAGATGGAAAGGAAAATTTATATTCTTTTCTTTTCACTTTTTCCAGTAAGGATATGGAGATTGTTTGGGCAGTTTGGTGCCCCCCAATATATTGAATATATTGCATGTTTGTACCAGTTGCATGTTATGGGGTATTTTGTACAGTTCTTTTTCTTCATGGTTGCAAGTTATATCGTCCTGCCCAGATAAGTCTGCTTTAAAAATGGCAAGTTGCTGGGCATGTTGGCTCATGCCTGTAATTCCAGCACTTTGGGAGACTGAGGCAAGAGGATTGCCTGAGCCCAGGATTTGAGACCAGACCGGGCAACTTGGTGAGACTACGTCTCTACTATAAATACAAAAAGTAGCCAGGCATGGTGGCATGTGCCTGTGCTTCCAGATACTTGGAAGGCTGAGGTGGAAGGATCACCTGAGCCCAGCAGGTCGAGCCTGTGGTGGCTGTGAGTGTGCCACTGCACTCCAAGTTGGGCAACAGAGTAAGACTCTGACTAAAAAATAAATAAATAAATGGCAGGTCACCACATCAATTTGTTTCTTAGTTCAATACTTGCATATTATCCTGTGTGTGTATGAAGTTGACTGTCTCTCTATAGAGATGCATGCCATTATTTTAAATATTTTTAAAAATAGTTCATTGTTCAAATGTTCATTTTTAGGATGTGTGACATGTGACCCTAAATACCTCACTTGTATCCAGAAGGTATGAGAATACCTGTAGAACCAACTAACAGAGGTTGGTGCTGAAGGGAAGTGGTGGTGACAGAGAAATGAGCTGGGGTCTCCCACCTTTTGCATGATAAGCAACTCTGTTCCTGGCCTGAAAACAAAGGGTGAGGGTTATTAATGTGTGTGGGTGTGTGTGCATGTGAACATCTTCAAGAAAATCTGTGGAGGGCTGAGTGTTTAGGTGAGCAGAGCTGAACAAGGTTCCAATGTGTCAGTGAATAAGAAGGGGAATACATTTCTACAGTGATGTTTTCATACCCTTTTTCCGAGAAGAATATTCGTGAGCCTCTAGACAAACCACATATCCTCACTGGGCCTCAGTTCCTAACTGTCTAGTATGAGTTAAGGCCTCTTGCCCTACCTGTCTCTCAGCCATATTGTGAGCACCACATGTATGCGAGAGGTCTGTATAATGTAAAGAATTGTTGTCATTAACCAAATAAACAAACACTCCTGAAAACCCCCAGGCCTTCCCCATGAGACATTTACACTAGAGCATTTGGCTTTGAATAATTAGGAAGACAGGGAAAGAGAGTATTTATTACCAGTTCTCATTTGGGCCAAGTTTGCTTATCCTGTTTGTCTAAAATAAGAGCCAACAATCTGGAGTGGTTTTGACTGGATCTAAATATTTCTCCACATTTGAATAGGCTCCAAGGGCCTGTTCCAACACTGGGGCCAGAACACCTGTGTGTTCTGGAGGAGCGCAAACTCGTCTGTGTGTGTGAGATGGCTCCATCCTGGCTAGAAACGGGCAATGGTGCCATTGTCCCAACCCCGCTGGCTGACACCCTCCAACTCCCTCCTGCCCTCTGAGTGGATGATGGAGGCCCAGCCTAGGAATTAAGTCACTATGGGGATCAAGCTTCTGCCTTTTCAACTCAGCCCATTCTGGACATCTTAACCCTGGGAAGCTGGCCTTTTCTCAGGCACTGTGAGTACTTTTGGAAAGAAGAATGATCATAGCTAATATTCACTGAGAACTCATTAGGGCAACTTATTTGGCCTGAAGTCAAAGAGTCATGGATATTAATGTGTATGGGAGTGTGTGTATGTGAGCATCTTCAAGAAAATTTGTGATGGCACTGTTCTAAGCAAAGTCCTTATATGAACTCAGTGCCGTTACTGTTCCCATTTTACAGATAAGGAAGTGGAGGTGTGGAGAGGTTTAATAACTTAAGTTCACTGAAAGAGTACTTAAACAGGGGTCCTGATTATATAACACTAGTTATATAACAACTAGTATGACCCAGGCACTGGCCAGTGAGAGGCAAGACTGTGACCACTTGGCAGATGCCGCCTGTGAACATAGCTGGCTTAGCTAGACAGGAACTATTGGCTGAGTGCTGTCCCAGATGGGGAGAGCCCAGGCAGTCTGGCTGCAGGGTCCACATTCTTACCATGCCTCAACTTTGCCTCTTTGCTTTCCCATCTGCCTGGCACACAGTAGATGCTCAAGAAACTGTGTACTAAATTGAACTACTCTATTGTCTAACTGTTCCCTTTGGAGGCATTCTTGTATTTTCTGTCTCCTGCCCAGAGCATAGTTATGTTCTCCTGGCACCACTCATGTCTAGTCTCTGCTCTAGGGAGCCCCTTCCCTCTCCCTCTCATTTCACTATCCAATGAACATTAAGCTTCTTCCACCCTCTCCCTCAAACAAAGAACCTACTATGCTACATATCAATACATCCAACCGCTCTTCCTTTGCTTTCTTGCAACTCCTATGGCATATGGTGGCTTCACAGAAGCCAGAGAACATCTGAGGTTCTCAGGAGGTGGCCCAGGCTGGTCCTAGAGATAGGTAGAAGGAGTAGGCCCACGCCAGGGTTGAATTACTAGCCCCAGTAAGTTTTTCAAGTTTCAATTCTTCTTTGGGGGAGAGAAATCACATTTCTAGAACTCCACAGATTAAACACTGGCACAGATTTTGTGATTCAGGATGTCTGAGGTGGAACCTGAGAATTTGCATTTCTAAAACGTTTCCAAGTGGTGATGCTGCTGCTGGTTTGGGCACTCTGCCTTGAGACCACTGCACTAGATTATTCCTCTGCTTCTAGAGCCAGCCTTCCTCTACTTCAAGGGCAACTCTTGTAGGTGACTTTCACCTGGGAGATTGGAAGGAGTCCTGGTCCCAGGTCCAGCGCCTGGTCTCGTCCCCTCTCAACAACCTTGGTCATATCCTCACTATGGACACTTGTCCAAAGACAGTTAATCCTGACCAAAGTTTGAACACTTAGTCTTGCTGGCCTGAAACCACGGGCTGCACAAAG
>CAUYQG010080483.1:0-12205 GCA_963574415.1 Tarsius wallacei
TGTAGTTCCAGCTACTTGGAAGGCTGAGGTGGAAGGATCGCCAGAGCCCAGCAGGTCGAGGCTGCGGTGGCCGGGAGCGGCCACTGCACTCCAGTCTGGGCGACAGAGTGAGACTCCAACTCAAAAAAAAAAAAAAAGATACCTGAAAACAAATGAAAACAAAGAAACATCTTACCAAAATCTCTGAGATGCCATGAAAGCTGTAGTAAGAGGTTAATTCATACCTCTACAAACACACATGAAGATCATAGAAAGATCACAGATTAACAGCCTAACAAATCACCTAAGGAAACTGGAAAAGCAACACCACTAAAACCTGAAATTCAGCAAAAGAATCAAGATCACCAAAATAAAAGCCAAAATCCGGGACATAGAAACAGAAAGATAATACAAAAAATTCATGAAACAAAAAACTGCTTTTTTGAAAGAGTAAGGAAGATTGATGATCCCCTAGTTAGACTGACCAAGAAAAAGAGAGAAAAAGCTCAGATAAACACAATCAGAAACACAAAAGTTGAAGTCACACCTGACCCTGGAGAAATAAAAAAGATCGTTAGTGACTACTGTGTACACTTGTATGGAAACAAACATGAAAGCCTTAAGGAAATGGAGGACTTTCTGACATCAAACAACCTGCCTAGGTTGAAACAAGAATAAATTGAGACCCCAAACAGACCAATAACAATCAAGGAAATTGACTTTGCAATAAGAAAACTACATACAAAAACAAAAAGCCCTGGACCAGATGGCTATTCAGCAGAATTCTGTAATTTATTTAATGAGGAACTGATACTAATCCTACTGAAAGTATTCCAGGCAAGTGAGAAGGATGGAACTCTCCATAAATCATTTTATGAAGCTAAATTCACATTGACACTTAAACCAGGTAAAGACTCAACAAAGAAAGAATTACAGGTCAATATCTTTGATGAACATAGATGCTAAAATTCATAACAAGATCCTAGCAAACCTGGTTCAACATCACATCTTAAAAATCATCCACCATGAGCAAGTAGGCTTCATCCTCGGGATGCAACAGTGGTTCAACATTCAGAAGACCATGAATGTAATTAAATTGATCAACAGATGTCAAAATAAAAACCACATGATTATATCATTAGATGCAGAAACAGCTTTCTATAAACCCCAGCACCCCTTCTAGATAAAAACACTCGATCATTTAGGCATACATGGAACATACCTCAAAATTGTAAAAGCCATGTATGAGAAACCAACAGTCAGCATACACCTAAACAAATAAAAATTGGAACCATTTTACCTTAAAACTGGAATAAGACAAGGATGCCCACTCTCAACCCTCCTGTTTAATATAGTATTGGGAGTCTTGGTTAAAGCAGAGAAGAGAAGGTGATTGTGGTTATCCAAATAGGAAAAGAGGAATTCAATTTATCTTTCTTTGCAGACGACATGATTGTACACCTTGAAAACCCAAGAGAATCTGTCAAAAACCTCTTGCACTGATAAAGGACTTGGGCAATGTCTCAGGATATAAAATAAATGTGCAAAATACAATTGCACATCTTTACACCAATAATAAAGAGAAACCCATGTAAAAAACACAGTCCCATTCTCAAAAGCCACACACACACAAAAAAGAAATAGTTTGTCATCTTCCTAACCAGAGACATCAAAGACCTTTACTATAAAAACTACAAAACACTGCTCAAAGAAATAAAAAATGACACAAACAAGTGGACAAATATACCATGCTCATGAATTGGAAGAATCAACATTGTGAAGATGTCCATCTTACCTAAGGCAATCAAGAGATTTAACACAATTCCCATCAAATTACCAGCAACAATCTTCTCAGATCTAGCAAAAACAATACAGGAATACATATGGAAACTCAAACGTCCAAGAATAGCCAGAAAAATTCTCACCCCAAAAAACAAAGCAGGAGGTATCACACTATGAGACTTTAAACTTCACTATAAAGCTACAATAATCAAAATAGTCTGGTATTGGTACAAGTAGTGGCATATATACCAATGAAATAGAATTGAGATTTCAGAAGCAAAACCTTAATTTCTCAACCAACTCATCTTCGACAAACCCTCCACCACCCACTACTGGGGAGAGAAGAACCTATTTAGTAAATGGTGCTAGGAAAACTGGCTGACCACATGCAGGAGATGCAAAAAGGACCCCTATCTATCCCCAAGCACAAAAATTAACTCTAAATGAATCACAGATCTAAATGTAAAACCTCAAACCATAAGAACTTTAGAAAATGCAGGACACACCCTTATGGAAGTTGGAACTGGCATCCAGTTCCTGAGCAAAACCAAAATGTACAGGCCATAAGAGATAAACTGACAAGCCTCTGCAAGGTCAAAGCAAGCACCACAAGAGCAAGGAGACAGACCACAGACTGGGAAAAAGTACTTGTCGACCCAATGTCTGCCCAAGGCCTAACATGAAGGATCTACAAGGAACTCAAACATACTGAAAATGGAAAAACAAACTACACTACAAAGTGGGAAAAATACATTAACAGACACTTCTCAAAAGAACACATATGAGAGGCCAACAGATACCTGAAGATATGTTTAACCTCACTAGTTATCAAGGAGATGCATTTAAAACAACACTGAGATACAACCTAACTCCAGTCAGATTGGCCATCATCAATAAACATTAACAGATGCTGGGGAAGATGTGGTGAAAGGAAGACTTCTACTGGTGTTTGGAGTGTAAACTAGTACAGCATCTCTAGAAATCAGTGTGGCGATTCCTAAAACTCTAAAAATCGACCTTTCAAATGACCCCATAATCCCACTACTGGGAATATACCCTAAAGAAGTCAAATCACTCTATAAAAAAGATACCTGCACAAGTATGTTTATTGCAGCATTGTTCACAATTACAAGATCATGGAACCAACCATGCTGTCCATCAAAAGTGGACTGGATTTTTAAAAATGTGGTACATATACACAATGAAATATTATGCAGGCATAAAAAAGAACAAAATTATAAATTTTGCAGCAACTTGGATGGAATTAGAGTTTATAATACTAAGTGATCTCTCACAGAAACAAAGTCATGAGTAACACATGTTCTCACTCATTAGTGAACCTTGAACATCTACTGTAATACTGTAAGAAAAGGATTGACAGTGGTGGGAAACTACGGGGGGGTGCAGGAAGGGGAAGGAACATGGGATTAATGATATTCAATACTTGTCTGGGAAAAGGGGGGCACACCTCATCAACAAGGGCACCTGAACAAAAAAATATTTGCATACCTAACCCTTAACTGTACCCCACAATTTTAAAGTTAAAATATATATATATTTTATATAAAATATATATATATATATATATATATATATATATATATATATATATAAGCTATCTTCTGTGTTACTGGGCCTTGATTGGACCTTGACTGGGCCTCCTCTCCATTATGGATGTCCCAGGAACTTGTCCTTCTTTGTGACTTGTACCCTATTGACTGGCCACCCTCTGGGATGGGTGCCCCAGTGATTAACCCTTTTATGTGATGGATCTCTTAGAAACTGGGACTTCCCCAAAATAGGTGTTTCAATAACAAACTCTCCTGTGTGATGGGAGCCCAATTTCAGGGTCTTCTACATAATGGGTGCGCAGGGACAGGCATTTCTCCATGATGTGTTTCCCATGGATTGGGCTTCCTTAAAAATAGTTGCACCCTTTATTGGGATTCCTTTCTGATTGGTGACCCAGTCACTGGCACTCCTCCAAACTGGGTGCCTCAGTGAATAGACCTCCTCTGTTATAGGTGTTTCACTATATACATCTCCTGAACAATTGATGTAGTGACTGATTGTCTTCTATTATGTGTTTCACAGGGATTGACTGTCCTCTGTGATAGCTGACTCAGTGACTGAACTTCACCTATAATGGTGCCCCAGTGATTGTCTCACCTCTGTGATAGAAGCCCCAGTTTTTGGACTCCCTCTATAATAGGTGACCCATTGACTAGCCCCCTTATGTAATGGGTGTCCCTGTGAGTGGCCTTCTTCTGTGAAAAACATCCCAGTTATTGATCTTCCTCTGTGATGGGTTCCCCAGTGTCTGGATTTCCTCTATGATCACTGCCAGTCACTGGGTCTACTACATAATTGTTACTCAGTGACTAGTAATTTTTCATCATGGTTATACAATGACTGAATCTCCTCCGTGATTGGTGCCTGACTGATTAGCACTCCTCGAAGATGGAAACCCTAGTGACTAGGCCACCACTCTTATGTGTGTCCCAGCAACTGTTCCTTCCATTTAACAGGAGCCCCGGTAAGTTGTACTTCTCCTTTATGTGTGCTCCAATACCTGGGCCTTCTCTGTGATTATTTCCCCAATGACTGGCCCTCCTTCATAATTTTTGCCTTTAGACTTGACTTTCTCTGTAATGAGTGTCTAACTACTGAGTCTCCTCCATAATGGGTGCTCCAGTTATGGGTCCTCCTGTGTTATGGGTGTCCCTGTGACTGTGCCTCTTCCATATTTGTCCCAGTGAATGGGCCTCTCCTGTGATTGGTACTCCTCTGATTGGCCTTCATATGTAATGGATGCCTCAGTGACAAGCCCTCCTATGTGATGATGGTCATGATGAGTGGCACTCCTCCATAAAGGGTGCCCCAGTAACTGAGTTGATTCTGTGATTGGTGCCCCAATGACTGACCATTATCTGGGGTGGGTGTTCCCATGCCACCTCTTCTGGGTGTCTTAGTAACTGGGCCTTTTCAAAATGAGTGTCCTGGTAACTAGTGTCCCAGTTTTTTTGCCTCTTCTATAATGGGTGCTCCAGTGACTGGTTCTGTCTTTGATTGGTGTCCCAGTGATTGGTGTCCCACATGGGCTTCTGTGACTTGCCCTTCTTTGTGATGGGTGTCCCAGTGACTGGCCTTCTTCTGTGATGGGTGTTACAGTCACTGTCCTTCCACCATAAAACTTTTCTTAGTGACTAGTCCACCTCTGTGAAGGTTTTTCCAATGATTATCCCTTCTCCATAATGGGTGTCCCAGTGTCTGACAATCCTTTGTTATGGGTGCCATATTAACTGGGACTCCTCTGTGTTGGGTGTACCATGACTAGCCCTCATCTGTGTTTTTAGTCACAGTAGCATTCCCTCCTCTGTGATACATGCCTCATTGATTGACCCTGCTCTGTTATGGGTGCTCCAGTGACTGCCCCTCTATTATAAGTACCTCAGTGACTGTTATTCCTCTGTGAAGGACACCTGAGTGATTGGACCTCTGCTGTGATGACTGTTATAGTGACTGGCTCCCACTTTGATGGGTGTCCCAGTGATTACACATTTTCCACGTTGGGTGCCACAGTGACTGGTTCACCTCAATGGTTGGTGACCCAGTGACTAGATTTCTTCTGTGATTTCTGTCGCAGGGTATAGCCCTTATTTGTGATTTAAACAACAGTTATTTGTCCTCACATGTGATGCATGTCCCAGTGATTGGCCCACCTCTGTTATGTGTGCCTCAGTGACTGGCTGTCATCTGTGAATGGTTCCCAAGTGATTGAACTTCTTCTGTGATGGTTTTCCCAGTTACGGGCAAATATACCTTCTCTGGGCTGGGTGACCTAGTGACACGTCCTCCTCTGTGAAAAATATCCCAGTGATTGATTCTCCTTTGTCTTGGGTCCTCCAGGGATTTACTTTTCTCTGTAATCACTGCTCCAATGACTGGTACTCCTACATAAAGTGTGCTCCAATGATTAACCCTGCCCTATTTTGGGTGCCCCAGTGACTAAACTCCTCAGTGTTTGGTGCTGCAGTGACTGGCAGTCCCCATAATGTGTGTTTTAGTGACTAGCCTCTGTATTGGTGTCTCATAACTGACCCTCCTCAATAATTGTGCTCCAGTGACTGCACCTTCTGTGATGGCTGCCCAGTGACTGGCCCTTCACTGTGGTGAGTGCCCCAGTCATTGACCCTCTTCTGTGATGTCTGGTCTAGTGGCTGGGCCTCATCTGTAATGGGTGCCTCATTGACTGTGAAATATGCTTTAGAGACTGGGTCTCCTCTTTTATGGATGCCCAAGTGACTAACCCTCCTCTGTGAGGTGTGCCCCAGTGTCTGGGCCTCCTCCTAAATGTTACCCTAGTGACTACCTCTTCTCAGTGATTAGTGCCTCGGAGACTACCCTCTACTTTGATCGGTGCCTCAGTGACTGCACCCTCTTTGTGATGACTTCCCCAGTGATTGGTCATCCTCTGTAATTGGTACCAGAGTAACACCCTCCTCTGTGATGGGTGCTCCAGTGCTTTGCCTTCCTCTGTGATGTTTTCCTAGTGACTGACTCTTCTCTGTGATGGATGACGTAGTGACCAGCATCCCTATATGTGTTGTAGTAATTGGCACTCTTCTGTGATGGGTGCCACAATGACTGACCCTTCTTTATTTTGGGTGCCCCTGACAGGCAGTCCCCAGTGATTGGTTCTCAAAGACTGGCCATCATACATGAAGGGTGCCTATATGACAAGCCCTACTCTGTAATGAGTGTCTCTTTGCCTGAGTCTCCTCCATTTTGTGTGCTGTAGTAATTGGGAACCCTACATAATGAGTGCCTCTGTTACTGGTTTTTATATATGCAGTACTCCAGTAAAGAAATCTCCATTGTGAAGTGTGTACTAGTAATTGGACCTCTTTCAAAATGGGTGCCCTAGTGATGAGTCCTACTCTGTGTTGTGTGCTGCAATTTCTGGGCCTCCTAGGTAATGGGTGCCTCAGTGACTGTCTTCTCTGAAGAATCTTCCAGTGATTGAATCTACTCCAGTAGATGCTCCATTGACAGCACCACTTTCGTGACTGGCGCCATAGTGACGGGCCTGCATTCAAATTGGGTACTCCAGTGAATATCCCTCTTTTATAATAGATGTCCCATTGGCCAGGCCTAATCTATAATAATTGCCCCAGTGACAAGCCCTTTTCTGTGAAGAGTTCCCCCTTGCACGGCCTGCCTCTGAGATGGATGCCCCAGTGAAAGACCCTCTGTGATTATGGAAGTTCCAGTGACTGATCATTCTCAGTGACTGATCATTTTCAGTATTGGGTCCCCTTACTGGCCTTCGTCTATATTGGGTGTTTCAGTGACTAGTCATTCTCTGTGATGGCTAGCCCTCCTCTGTGATGGGACACTAAGTGATTGTCCCTCTTCTGTGTTTGGTGCATCATTCACTAACCTTCCTCTGTGTTTGGTGCTCCCTGACTGACTCTCCTCTGTAATTTGTGCCCCAGTGAATGGCTGTCTTGTGATGACTGATCCAGTGATTGAAACACATCTGTGATGGGTACCATAGTGACACAGTACCACAGTGATGAGTACCACAGTCTCCTCTGAAATGGTTGTCTCAGAGACTGACCAGCCACTATAATGTTTGCCCCTGTTACTTGGATTCATCTCTAATCCATGTCACGGTGAGTAGTCCTCCTTTCTGATGAGTGTTCCTGTGACTGTGCCTCCTTTATGACTGGTGCCCTGTAGCAGGTTCTCCTCTGTGATCAGTGACACATTGGACCCCCTTCTGATGAGCACCCACTGACTCTGCTTCCTCTGTGATGGGTGCCTCAGTGACTGGCCCTCTTTTGTAATAAGTGATCCAGCAGCATTGCCACCTCTTTTACGGGTACCCAGGTGACTACACTTCGACTATGAGGGTTGTTGCAGAGACTGCTTCTTCTCCATAATAGGTGCTTCATTGCCTAGACATCTGTGATTGCTGCCCAAGGAACAGGTCTCCTCTATTTTGGGTGCTTCAGTGAGTAGTCTTCCTCTCTCGGGTGTTTCAGTAACTGTGTCATCTCCAAAATTTGGGTCTCAGTGACTAGCAGGAGGTAATCTTTACCTGATTGTCAGACACTCCTCTCTGATTGGTGTCCCTGTGACTGGTCCTTCTCTGTGATGGTTGCCCTATTTCCACTCTGTGAAAATGTCCTAGTGATGGGAACTTCTCTGTAATGGGTGCCCCAGTGACTGGCCCTTTTCCAAAATGTTTGTCTAAGTGGCTCTACTTCCTGTCAGTGTCTCAGTGACAATCCCTTCTTTCTGTGGGTATCCTAGTGAATAACCCTTGGCAATAAGCGGTACCCCCTGCGACTGGCATGCCTCTGTGATGGGTGTGCCAATGATTGGTTTTCCTCAGTTATGTGTACCCCAGAGATTGCCCCTCCTATATGATTGGTGCCTCAGTGTCTATTCCTCCTCTGTGATGGATAGACCACTGGCAGGCCTTCTTCTGTGTTAGCTGTTCAAGTAACTGGAATTTTTTTTTTTTTTTTGAGTCTGTCGCCCAGACTGGAGTCCAGTGGCTGATCCTGGCCACCGCAGCCTCGACCTGCTGGGCTCCGGCATTCTTCCGCCTCAGCCTTCCAAGTAGCCAGAACTAGAGGTGCATGCTACCACGCCCGGCTAATTTTTGATTTATTGTAGAGATGAGGTTTCACCTGCCCAGGCGGGTCTCGAACCCGCAGGCTCAGGCAATCCACTCACCTCAGCATCCCAAGGCGCAGGATTACAGACTGAGCCACCAAGCCTGGCTTGGAATTTTTTTGATGGTACCCCAGTGTCTGACTCTTCTCATTGATGGGTTCCACAGTGACTGGGAATCCTCTGTGATTGGGACCCCAGTGACTGGATCTCCTCTGTGATGGATGCCTCAGTGGCAGTCCCTCTTCTGAGCTTCATGCCTTATTGACCGGTCTTCGTCTGTGTTCAGTGCTTCTTTAACTGACCCTAATTTGTAATTGGCATTCATTGACTAGTCTTTATCTGTGATAGACAAACCAGTGACTGTTCTTCTCTTTGATGGGTGCTTCCACCATTATAGGTGTCTCAGTGAATGTCACTTCTCTATAATGGGTGCCCAGTGACAGACCTCCATGTGATTGATGCCCCAGTGAATGGCCTTCATCCATAATGAATGCCCTGATGACTAGATTTACTTTGGTTGTGTTCCTCATGACTAGCCCTTATCTTTTATGTGTGCCTCTGAGACAGGCCCTCCTCTGTGATGGATGTCACATTGAATGCCCTTACTCTGTGATGGGTGCTCCAGTGACTTCTCCTCGTCTACAATGGGGGTCTTAACAAATGGTCCACATGTGTGATCATACCAGAGTAAATTGGTCTATTCTGGGATTGGTACCACAGTGACTGGCAATCCTCCATATTGGTTACCCAGTGACTAGACATTTTCTGTGATATTTCTGCCCTATTATTGGGCCTCCTCCATAATGAGTGCACCAGTGACTGTCCCTCCTCTATATGTACCCCAATGAGTAGGCCTCCTCTGTGATTGCTGTCCAAGTGAATGGCCTTCATATATGATGGATGTTCCAGTGACTAGCCTTCCTCTGTGTTGGGTGTGACAGTGACTGATTCTCCTCCATAATTGGTGCCCCACTGACCGGACTTCCTCTGTCCTTGCTGCCCCCGTGACTTGTTATCCTTTGTGATGGGTACCACAGTGACTAGCCCTGTTCCGTGATGATTGTCCTAGTAACAGGGCCTTCTCCATAATTAATGCTGAGTGACTAACCGTCCTTTGTGATTGGTATCCCATTATCTGGAATTATTCTAAATTGGTAATCCAGTGACTGGCCCTGCTCCTTCCTGGATGACCCAGGGACCTATAGCTAACAGGCATTTCTTTGATTTGGCCTCCTCTGTAATTTGTGACCCAGTGACTAAATCTCCAAATTGCATGTCCCAGTGACTAGCCCTCCTTTGTGATGGGTTTTTCAGTAACCAGGGCTCCTTCATAATGGGTGCCCCATTGCCAAGCTGTCATTTGTAATGGGTGTCCCAGTGACTGGCTCTCTTTCTGATGGTTCTCTCAGTTACAGGTCCTCCTCCATAATGACTGCCACACTTACTGGCCCTCCTCCATTATTGGTGCTAGAGTGACAAGTCCTCCTCTCTGCAGGTGTCCCAGTATCTATTCATCATCTTTTATCGGTGCCCTTGTGAATGCCTCTCCTCTGTGATGGGTGTACCAGTGATTGACCTTTCTCTTTGATGAGTTCCCTGGTTACTGTTCCTCTTCTACAATGGTTGTCCCAATGACTGGTCCTCCTCTATTATGGGTGTATCAGTGACTGTCTCTTTTTGGTTATGTGTGCCCAGTGACTGCCTCCTTTCTGATGGGTGTCTCAGTGGCTGGCTCTCCATTGTGAGCAGTGAGGGAATGATTGACTGTCCTTCTAATGGGTGCCCCAGTGACTATGCCTCCTCTTTCATGGGTTTCCCAGTGATTGGTTTTTATATTTGATGGTTGCTACTGTGACTGCCCCTCCTCTGTTTTGAGTTCCTAGGTGACCATCCCTCCTTCGTGATTTGTGCCCCAGTGACTTTCTAAATTGTCCTCCTGTGAATATGTCCACTCAGTGATGGATGCCTCCAGGAATGTGCCCCTTCTATGATGAGTGCCCTATTGACTAGCTCATATCCATAATTAAGTTCTAGTGACTAGTCCTCCTCTGTGATGGATGCCCTAGTGATTGACATTCTTCTGATATTTGCCCAGTTCTAGTTTTTCTTATGTAATAGGAGCCCTCATGACTGACCATATTATTTTATGAGTGTCCCAGTGACTGGTCCTCCTATGTGATGGGTGGACCAGTGACAGCCCTCCTTTGTGTTTCATGGCCCAGTGACAGGGTCTCATACATAATGTGTGCCCAAGAGACATGCCCTCCTCTATTATGGATGCCCCAGTGAATGGGCCTCCTCTATATTGGTGCCCCAGTCACTGACCTTCCATCATAATGGTTGCCACAGTAACTAGCCCTCCTCTGTGAAGGTTGTCCCAGTGACTGACCCTCCTGAATAATGTGTACCCCCAGTGAATTGTACTCTTTTGTTATGGGTGTCACGGTTAATGGTTCTTCACTGAGTTGAGTGTACCAGTGACTAGTCCTCATTTCTGTGTGATGCCACCATGACTGGCTGTATTCTGTTAGGTGCCCCAGTGACTGATGTTCCTGTGTGATGTCTCTTTATTGTCTCGCCCTATTTTGTGATGGCTGTCCCAGTCTCTGGCCCCCAATCTGATAGGTGCCCATTGATTACAACTTCTCCTATGAATGCCCAGTTGTGGGTTCTCCTCTGTAGTATGTGACCCTGTGACTGGCCCTCCTCTGTGAAATGTGTCTCATGAACTTGTCCTCTGCAATAGGTGTCTCAGTGACTATCCTACATAATCATTGCTTCGGTGACTATCCCTCCTTCATTATAGGTGTCCCAGTTCCTGCTCCTATTTTGTGATTTGTGACTCCATGATTGGCCCTCTTCCATAAGGGGTACCCCAGTCGCTTGCCCTACACTGTTATGGATATCTCAGTGATTGGTTTTCTTATGTAATGACTGCCTGAGTGACTGGGTCTTCTCCAGTGAATGGGTACCCCAGTGGTTTTTCCTCCTCCATTATTTGTGCCCCAGTGTCTGGACCTCCTATCTGAGTGCTTCTTCAGTGACTGGCATTCCTCCATAATGATTGCTGTAGTGACTAGCTCTCATATATATTGGTTGAACCCTTTAATTGGCCTCTCCAATAATGTGTGCCTCAGTAATCAGTCCTGCTTTGAGATGAGTGTCCCAGTGGGTACCCCTCCCCTGTAATGGGAGTCCTAGTGACTGCTGCTTCTCTATGATTGGTGCCCCAGTGACTGGCCATTTTCTATGATCAAAGCCACAGTGACATCCTCTTCTGTGAAGGTTGTCCCAGTGATTAGCTATCCTCTGTGAAGCATACCTGTAATTGGTCCTCTTTTATGATAGATGCCACAGTGAATGACTCTTTACTGTGATGGTTACCCCAGTGACTTCCTCTTGTCTGTGAGATGTGCCCTAGTGACAGGTCTTCCTGTTTGATGGATGGCCCAGTGACTCATACTCCACTGACATTGGTGCCCCAATGTATGAGCCTCCTCTATATTGGTGCTTTAGTGACTGACCCTCTTCTATTATGAGTGTCCCAGTGACTGTGATTTGTTTGGTGCCCAGTGGCTGGCCCACCTTCATACTGTTTGCCCCAGTGACCTGCATTCCTCTGTGAAGTGTGCCCAATTTACTAAGCCTCTTCTATAATGGGATTCCAATTGAGTGACACTCCTTTGTAATGAGTATTCCAGTGACTGGGCTTCTTTTATAATATGTGTCTTATTGACTAGACCTTTTCTGTGAT
>CAUYQG010080485.1:0-14643 GCA_963574415.1 Tarsius wallacei
GGACTGACAGTGGTGGGAAACTATGGGGGGTAGGGAGGGGAAGGGAGGTGGGACTAACGGTAGTCAATATCTGTCTGGGGGCGGGGAGACACCCCTTATTAAAAAGGGTGCCTGAACGACACACATTTGTATACCTAACCCTTAACTGTACCCCACAATTTTATAATAAAAAATATGTTTAAAAAATGAAAATAAAAATCTGTGAACCCTCAAAAAATAAAAAATAAAACCAGTAAATTTAACTGCAATTAAAAATAAATGCCAGATTAACTTCCATGGATAATAATATACTTGCAATAATAAACTTGGATATAGGTCAACAGTAAATCTTACTATTTTCAAGCAAACAAACTGAAAATATATTCTAGGTCATCAATTTTAAAAGTAATGTGGTATGTTTCTTATCAAATTAAATAATCATTGAATATTCTTACTTTGCATGAAAGAGAATATAAACATGTTTTTGTTACATAAACAAGCTACTTAATAGAAGGGGCATAAAATTACTTAGTTGGTAAATGTTTATAACTGTTTTGATATAGTTTTTTAAACAAAAAATATTATCCAACTCCTCTTTCTGTATATGGTCTTATCCATCAATCTCCTATTCACTGTGAGTTCTTCCCCACTTGCTTTCCTGTGAGCATACAAGTTATTGTTCATCTGCAACATGGAAAATAGGCATCTTCATCTCTGGGTTTTCTCTCATGGATCTACTCATGAGTTTTGGGCTTTCATTTCTCTAGAGAAGGTCTGCAGTGCTAACCGCAAGTTGAGAATCCTATATTCAAAATGGGGATTAATCAGTCAGAAATTTCCAAGCACTTTATAACATAACCATGTTATGTTCTCTCTCTCTCCATTTTTCTTTTCTTTTTTTTTTTTTTTTTTGAGTTGGAGTCTCACTGTCGCCCAGACTGGAGTGCAGTGGCCGCTCCCGGCCACCGCAGCCTCGACCTGCTGGTCTCCAGCGATCCTTCCGCCTCAGCCTTCCGAGTAACCGGAATTACAGGCATGCGCTACCACGCCCGGCTGATTTTTTGATTTATTGTAGAGATGAGGTCTCGCCAAGTTGCCCAGGCGGATCTCGAACCCGCGGGCTCAGGCAATCCACTCACCTCACCCTCCCAAAGCGCGGGATTACAGGCTGAGCCATCGAGCCCGGCTTCTCTCCATTTTTCAAAGCACTTTCAGACACTTTATCAGTTATCATTGATTGCTATCTTAACAGGTAATCTATATTAAGGAGATAAAGCTACTATTCACTCTGAAATTGCACTGCTGTGTAATGGAAAGCCCAAGGGACAGAGGACTCATATTAAGTCCTGAAATTAATCAGCAGTTTGGCTTGAGATGAACTCTCTTTTCTTGGTGAGCAAGCAGAACCAGATGGATATTTAAATCACTTATCAATATCTATTTCTGAGCAATTATTTCAAAGGACACAAGGATGTCTCATGAATTTTGTTATCTTGCTGTTTTATTATTTTCTAGTTTCCTTAAAGAGGGTTTTTAGGTTACATGATTCAAGCCAGTAATGACTGATAGGAATAAACAGGGAGAAAAAATGTCATACAGGACCATGTGTCATGTTTTTACCTGCATCTAGTTGTAAGCAGTCTGGTATTTAGAAATAGGAAACATTTCAAGTACTTTATATAAGGTATGATAAGGAGGTACTGTCTTAAGTAATATCAGACTAAGATTAATACCTAGAGTCAAGCTGTGTTGCACTAGAATTTGTTAATTGCATCCTCCAAATATCCAAATTTTGGTTAAAAGAGCACAAAGCTTGGGGCTTAGTCAGGATGCAAGTTACTTTTTTTTAATAGATAACTGTTGTTCTTCAGTATGGATTTTCCCAAACCAATTTGATTTCCAACTACTTTCTTCTAAACATATTCCACTAATATATATGTCTGTGTGCAATTGAAATGAAATAATTTATATTGATTGGGAGCAACTATATAATACTCCTTATCCTGTTAAAATAATAATAACCCAAGCTAGCTCCTTGACACTTTAATATTTCGCCAAAAATTATAAACCTTCATACCCTCAAAAGAAATCTTTTAGTCAAAGGGTAGTTTTCTTTTCCAATCTGTGTGATTTTTATGCTCTCAAAATGACTTATTTAATCTCATTTTGTTTGTATTTCCAGAGTTTGGGACACTAAATATAAACATTTCTGTTGACCCAGTCTTTTCTTAAGAAATGTAAATGGTCAGTAAGTACATTATATAATAAAGTAACCCATCTAATAACCTTCTGTTAAATGCTATGACTTAATATATTCCCCATATGTTGTTTGTTATTTCTTAACAAAATAATGGCACTTACAGGTGTTTATAAGGCCAGCAAAAATAAACAATTGAAACAGTCACACATTTAAAAAGGAGCTGTGCAGAAAGAAAAATAAAATACCTTTAGTATCTCGCTCAGGTTCACTTTCTTCTATTAATAGAAACAAGACAAAACAAACACAATAAACACACAAACAAAACAACACATCATGAAAAGGGAATTCTTTGACCACAGAAACATCAATTATGCAAGAAGATTAATTAGAAGCTGCTTGTTTCTTATTTCAATAAGAAACAAATGCAACAAGGGAAACTGCTGACCTTTTGAAAGCAAACTATTAAATGACATAAGATTTCAAATTATTGCTTTTTAGTCAGGCAGCATTACATAGAAAATAAACTACAGCATACCCAACAATGTAGCTCATTCATGAATTTTTTATTTTAATGTTGACAATTACCCTTTCTTTCAAGGCAACAGAGTACCTACTATTCTCAGACTTTGTGTTCCCCCTTGTAGCTTAGCTTCTCTTCTTACCAGGCCCTGCTGTGAAGTCAGTGATGTTGAATCTGGGATCTCAGCTATCATTTCTATAGCAATAGACTCTTGTTGTGGTAAACAGAGGATTAGGGGGTTTCTGCAGAACAGAACCTACCACTATCAGATCTGCAACTTTGTATCATCACAGAGGCTGTCCAGAGAGCAGAGACAGTATATCATTACCTTCTGGGAACCCACCCATGAAGCAAGGTACACAGGACAATGTAAAATGTTTACATTGGATAGAGAGGATTAAGAACTTTTAATTTTTAAAAATCCTAGAAGAGAGACAACAAAAACCAAATTAATTGTTCCAAAGTGTTTAATATAACCATATCATATGCAGACCTCACATGGAGTTCTGTTTTTCTTTCCTGAAGGTTTATTTGTTCATGTCAATTTTGACCTTCCTTAAAGTTAGTGATAAGCCAAATGTAATATTTGTTTTTAAGTAATATATGGCGACGCTATTGTTAGCAACTTTTAATGGCAAGAATACACTTGCATGGTTCTTCACAGATAGTGGATATTTTCACACACATTGTGCATTATCTCATTTAACTCTCACCATACCTCTGTGATTGGACATAATTGGTATTATCCTGCTCAAGTCTGGGGACCTGCAGGTACAGTGGAAATGCTCCACAAGCAACCGTATCATTGGTGCCAAGAACCACACATCCATCCAGATGAACATGTCTGAGGTTGACAAGGTTAACTGGTCATTAAATGGGCAGGTTTAATGGCCAATTTAAAACCTATGCTATCTGCTGTGCTATTTTCAGGTGTGAGGGAGTCAGATGACTCCATTCTTTGAGTGGCCGAGACTGACAGCATCTTCTCAAAGAATTTCTTACTGAAGAAAATCGTGGATATGGAACATTTGTGTTAAGTAAGTAGTGCTCCCCTCACCAAAAAACCAAGCCAGTTTTCCAGACAAAGAATCTGATACTTAGAGATATGTTGCAGATGCAGAGCCAGTAATTCAACCTTATTTTCAGACATTTGAGTCTTCTGTTTTAAGGTAGCATCACAGTAAGAAGGTCTCATTTTTACACTTAACACCAAATCCCCTTAAATTAAAGTGAATTTATAAATTCTCATTTAGATTTACTGTCTGAAATGAAAAAATAATCCATCTAAGTCAGTGACACATTCCTGTTGTTTTTTGTTGTTGTTGTTATTGTTGTTACTTTTAAGTACCAAGGTCAAAGACTATTTAAAACTTCTAAATTGAGTATGTTTATGGTTAAAAGGAGATTTAGAGCTTATCTGTCAAATGTACCTTTAAGTGAATAAATTGTTTTTTACAACATTCTTAACAATGCCTGGCAAACCATAGGCATTGCTTAAATATTAGTTTCTTCCATACTTAAAACTGGTTATCTGGACACTTGGAAAGTGTTAATTCCCTATTTGTATCACAGACCTTAATCACATAAAATAAATGAAGTTACAGATTTGGGCAAGAATAGGCCTGAAAAATTACATTTCAATGCCTTTGGTCAGAACAATGTGCTTGTTTCCAAACTTGGGGAAAAAGGATTTTTTTTGTTATTGTTCTGTTTTATTTTCACCAACCAAATAACTATTTAAGAATGTTTGGGATAGCCATGAAACTTTCACAGGAAAATTAAAAGTGACTTTATTCTATGTGGTATCTCCAACGTTTTATTCCACTAAAGTTCAAGAGCATCAGTCATTTTTTTTCACACCAGTAATTTTGACAATCATATTCACTTGTCATTTTCTTATCTCACATTCCTCTCTTTCAGAGCAAGTAAAGATCAATTCTGAGTCTCCTGTCCATTTTGGACCACTGATGTATACTATACTTGAACTACGCTTTGAACATAGGTACAGTTTTGGATAATGTTTATTTTCCTTTGGCATTTTTCACTTGGTTTTATTACTATGAAGTTTTGAAAGAATACACCAATTTCCTTTATTGTAGATAAAAAGAACCAACTCAAGAAATGAAAGAACATCTAAGATTTGTCATTTTTCTAGGAGGAAGCTTAGAAGTTCTACCAGAAATTATACTTTTATTTATAGACAATCAAAATTTAGTTTTATGTTAGTGCAAATATACATCCTTATAAATACATATTCATATATGCTTATGCATTAATATACACACATTTGCATGCATGCACACACAATTGAGGTTACTTTAAATTAGAAAAAATTATGCAAAAAATCTGTAAAATTTATTTAAGCTTGGGTACATTATTCAATGTATGACTTTGTTAGTCATTTCAAGGTCAAATAGTAGTCCTACTTTTTTCTAAGTTCCTTCTTACCTGCTTACTATGGTCCCTCTTAACTTCTGAATTTATTGTTTTACCACTTATCAATTTAAAAATATTCTCCTTCATTTTCCTTATTTCCACTTAATTGCTAAATTCTCATTTAACTGCATTATATGTAATACACCGTTTGTGTCATCCAAAATGATTTGTAATCTTCTTTGGGGGGAGTATGGTTAGAGTCATACTGCTGTTAGTATCAGATTTTTGTTGTTGGTTTGTTTCTTTTTTCACTGAAGTTCAGCATAGTCTCTTGTAGAAAAAAGAAAATACTAACAAAAATATTATTTGTCAGTTGGATTAGTGAGGCATTTTCTTTCTGCTTTGTTGGAATTGTCCAGTAGAATATTTAGAATAGAGAATCAAAGACTCCCTATATTGAAATAATTTGGGATATAATCTACTCACTTCACCTCAACATTTAAGTTAAATAGCAATCTATAATTTTCTTGAAAACCTTTATTTATGGGGAACTCAATACCATTGTAGCAACACATTTTGATCAAGTGTGTTAAAATAGAAAGAATATTCCCTAAATCAAACTAAATCAAAACCTGATTCCTTAGAATTACCATCTACAAGATCTGTTTCCTACTTCTATCCACCAAACAAGAATGAAAACATAATCCGTTAAACATTTGCATATTTCCAAGCTTGACAGCCATTCTGATTGCTTAGTTTTGAATTTGCCAATATCTCTTATCTTGTGGTACTCAGAATTAAAGCTAACACACAGTCTAACAAATTCAAAGACTGACAAGACTTGTTATAAATACTCTACTTCTGGAAATATAAATTTGCATAAATTTATATTCACAGTCATATAACATAATTAGCTCATCAATTCTACTAAAAATCATGAAAGTGCAGCACTGATTTTTGCTCTCATTAAGGTCTATTTCTCTAATTTTGAATGTGAATATGTGTGTGTGTTTTGATTTTAAGGAAAATAACTTAACTTTTTCCCACTTAATCCACAGTATTAGATGATCAGGGAACAAATTTGGAGAGGAAAGGAAAGCCAACAAATTTCTCTAATAGAAACAAAGAAAATAAAAGGAACTATAACTAAAGGAGGTAGAAGGAATTGTATAGGTCACAGAGACCTTATGAAGAGAAAGAGACAAAGCCAGAAGAAAAACAGAACTGTGTGGAAAAGTTTGCATTCTTTTGACCAAAAGAGTGAGGGAAGCCAAGAAGATAATAAGAATTTGGCTCCATAAAGTTGAGGTTTCAGAAGAGCTGAAATCACACATTCTTTTCTCTTCATTGGATGGACTGCTTTCCAGTGATTGAGATATCATGAGAGGGAAAAAAAAAGAAAAAGAAAAAAAAAACAAAAACATGCAAATAGGGCAAACAAAATTTGGAGGTGAAGCCAAATAAGACCTGGCTAGCTCCACTTTGAAAGAGGTGTTTTGGAAAGGTTTGAGCACTAATCAAATACTGAAATCATGGAAGGAAAGAATTTGAGATATGTTTGAAAGGGCTCCTTTGAACGTGAACATTCCAGAGATCTTACAGGTATACTAGCCCATTTCTTATCTCAATGATTAGGGCCAAGTCAATATAAGTCATGAATCATGCAATGGAATACAGTATAAAGGTTAAGAGCATAGGCTCTGGATCTGGGCTGCCCGTTTAGGTGTCCTACTGTACAATTAATTTTTAATAGGGTAGTCCTGCTGTATAGGAAAGCTACTAACATGTGTGTATATAAGCATGTGTTTTATTTGCACTTTTAGAGAAATCAAACTTCAAATCCCTGTCTGTCTTTAGAGAACCAGAGTTCAGCAGTTTCTGTTTATTATGTTTTATTTACTTTCTTATATTCATCTTGGTTTTGAACATGGCTTTATCTTTTTAGGTAGCAAACAATTACATCATTTTCATTATGTGCTTACTCTAGCTAGATGACTGTGAATTGTGATCTCATAGCATCATCTTGATTGGTAGCTTTTATGCTGTATTATTATATATAATAGTGTGAATTCTATCCAGTAGAGTATATTAAAATTAAAAAGGTATATTATTATTTTAAAGAAATCAAAAGTACTGATATTTAAAAGTGATATTTTTACCTATCTAGGAAATATATTTCCATTAGGAAAACAAGTGCTAAGAAAGCTGATGACAGTAATTGGGAAATTAATTTACTCTGGAGGAATATATAGCAGTATAAAAAGAAAGTTTAAGAACCTCAAAAAATAAATAGCATCTGTTTAAAAAAAAAGGACAAGAATCACAAAACAGGCAAAACTGAAATGCAAACAAGTAATCCTAAAAAAGCAAACATGCTAGAAGTTAAAAATATAATGACTGAACTTGAACAAATATACAGCAGATATAAATTCAAGCTTGTACAAGGTCAAATGAAGAATCAGTGAATCAGAAGACAGTACTTATGAAATCATACAGCCCTCAGTTCAAAGGAAAAAAAAGACAAAAATGTGAAAGATTAAGAGATGGAGAGAACGAATTTAGAGCTTACAGAAGTGTGAGAGGCAGAGAAGAGAAAGAAGGGCAGACAGGCAATATTTGAAAAAATAATGGTTGAGAGTTTCCAGACCTGAAGAATACTTGAATCTCCAGATGAGTTAAAGTGGTGTCTTTTAAAACTTGAAATTCATAAAGTTAAACTTAAACAACCCACCAGACAAACAAACAATTAAATGTTGGCTATACAATCTTGGTTATTGAATCAGAATTTCTTGCCTGAGCCTTGGTGATCCGTATTTTGTAGAAGTTCTTTAAAAATGCGTGGTATTTCCAGATGGCAGAGATTGTAAGCCACTGTGTTAAAGAGAGCACAGGAAGATTAACAAAAATAATTTGACACTGTTGTGGTTTTAAAATGTGTCCATGAGTCTTCCTTGAAAACGTGGTGTGAAGTCCCTCTCCTTGGAGGTGGGCTGAACATAGTGACTTACTTCTAACAAACAAAAATATGACAGAAGTGACTGTGTGTGGTTTCTGACAGTAGGCCATGAAAATTTTTACTAATTTTCCCTATTTGCTCATCCAAGCAAGCAAGACACCACGTTGTGAGTATACTCAAGTAGTCTGTGGAGAGAACCACATGGGGAAGAAAGAAAGCTTTGCACTAGCCAGCACCAGTTTGCATCAACTTGTGAATGAACCACATTTGAACTAGATTCTCCAGCCTAGTCAAGCTTTCAGACAACTGCAGGAGTGGTTAACATCCTGCAAACACAATCCAGAGAATGGTCCAGTAAAGCCACGCTGGAATTCCTGACTTATGGTAACAATGAAATGGTTATTGTTTACTGTTATTTTAAGACACTAAGTTTTTGTGCAATTTGTCACAGATAGATAATATAGACACTATGATAAACTATAGTAAAAGTAAATATTGTCAAAGGTAACAAGAAAAATGTAAAAGTTACCAGAAAGAAAAGCTATCAAAAGTTATAGTTAGAATGACAGAAAACTTCTCATCAATAGGTGCAAGAAGATATAGGATAGTGTTGAGGGAAAATATCTGCCAACTTAGATTTCAATACTTACTTGCATAGTCAAGTTAAAATAATGATTTTTTAAACATACGATGACAAAAACAAAGAGCATCTACTGCCCACACATCTTATTGAAATAGCTAATAAAGAATACATTTCATAAATAATTGGAAATGGAAGAAAAAAATGACACAAAAAAGGAAAGATAAACATAGAAATTGATGGCATACGTTGATAGAACTATCCAACTATGGACTATAAAACAATTTGATGTGTTAAGATAAATAAAATCTTGGAGAATACCAAGGAAGATGGCAAGGGATGAGGGACGGTGATGTTAGATGAATATTAAAGAATGATAAGATATTTGCCTTGGTTGAGAAGACTGGAGAAGTTACTAAATTATTTTAAACTTTGTTAGAAATATGGCATCATATATGTACATTAAAACATAAAAGTAATTACTGAAATATAACATTGTGATAATAATTTCAAAATCAGAAAAGGGTTAAGAGGGTAAAGTGGAGAATTTTTTTAAAGGGTGAATCTCCCAGAAAGCAGAAAAGGAATAAAAAAAGAAGCAGAGAAAAGAAGAAGCATAATAGGCAGAAAACATGCTAGAAATAAGCCTAAAAATAATACAAACAAGTTTTCAGAATAAAAACAAATACCTAAACTTATCTACTAAAAACAAAATATTTTGGATTAGATTTCAAAAAACATAGCCATATTCTGCTTACAAAATAGCGGGAAGGCTGGAAAGAAAAGGATAAAAAAAAAAACAAAAAAACCAAAGGGCATAGGAAAATACCAAACAAAAGACATTTATGTGGTAACAATATTAATATTAAACAAAACAGAATTCTGATATTAGGTATGAATAGGGATCAAGGGGAACATTGTCCAAAGGTTAAAAACACAATCAACAAAGGAGAAGCTACAACAATAATTAATGTGTATGCACTTAACAATATACTTTCAAAACATATAAAGCCCAACTGAAAGAATTAAGAGATGTTATAAGAAAAACTGCTAATACAATGCAAGTTTTTTTCAAATAGAAGCTTATTGAGAGTTTATTGTGATTTTTCACTGTGAAGGGAAAATGACCTATTTTAGATGACAAGGTCAACAATCAAAAGGGAAGGTTACACTTTTTTTCAACCTAAAGGAGAAAAATCTGTTGCTTCTAATTCTTGCCTATAATTCAAAATGCAATTTAGTTTTCTGGTACATTATAAGTTTATTGAAATAAAAAACTAAAATATAAAGTTTATAAAAATGCTATAAAGTAACTTCTCAAAATAGAAAGTTATAAATGCTTTTCAGTTTGACTTCTCCTGGCCTCTAAATTTGCTTTTCAAATATAAATTTTCTGAGCTTTCCATTACTTTGTAAAACTTCATTTGGTGACAATATTAAAGTTTAAGGTGTCTTATGAAAACTACTAAAAAGTAAGAAGTGAGGGGGGGATCCAAGATGGCCACCATGGAGCAGCAGACTGGTGCCTCTCTTACTAAGCAAGGAAGAGAGTAGTACCCAGGCCCAATAGATGGAGACACCCTGAACACTTTTGGGTGAACAAAACACCCTGCACCCAGCAAAAGTCTCTTTGAACACACAGAGACCAGAAAGCAACAGCAAACACAGAAATCCAAGTGCTCCCTTCCCCACCATGCATCAGTCTGGCATAGGAACTGAAGGAGAGGGGTGAGTGATTCTAGCTTTGAGTAGGTTCATCCTCATTCCAGCTGTGTGCAAATTATTGATCCCACACGTGAGGAGTCCTGGTCAGGGCACAGCAGTGGGCAACAGGAGCCCAAGAGGAAAAGGGAATGAAACCCACATGCCAACTGTGATAGTGGCCAGTTTTCACGCAGGGAACATGGAACATAGAGTGAACATGACTAGTGCCCACTGCCAACAACTAATGGCCATCTGTCCAGCCAGATTTTAAAATTCACTCTCAAGACCTGCATCCCTACAGGGCAGATCACTTCCACCTTCCTCGTGGCAGGGAATGTGCTCTTTGTTCAAGAGCAGAGTGCAGACTTGAACAGGGAGGGAGCAACAAGAAAGACACCCAGAGGCTTTTTCAGTGGGAAGGCTCCTGGACTTCAAACCAACCATAATAGCTGATGAAGAGTGCATCACCCCACTTGCTCTCCACAGAGAGCTAGCAGCAGGGTCTAAAAGCAAGTTTGACTACTTTAGCAGTGAGAGAGAAAATCTGCAATAACAGAAACCTGCCACAGGATAGAGCAAGGAGTAGAAGTGAATGCTCCTCCCTCTCTGAATGACCTATATTTAACCTCAGAAAGGCTCTAGAATAGAGGGTAATTGAATAGCTTCAGAGCAACAACTCAAAAGATAAATTATAGAAAAGGAAGAGAGGCCTGTCACAAATGAGGAAAAGCCAACAAAAAAATACAGGAAACTCTCAGAATCCTAAAGAGACATCACCTGACAAAGCAGCTATCAGAACACAAACAGTGGCAACCTCCCAGAATGACCTGCCCCAGATGACAGACACAGGAATCAGATTGGATGGCACAAATAAACAGGAACCAAAAGAAACTAGAAGCAAAACTCACTGAAGTAATACAGGAAGTGAAAGTGGAAATGGCCAATTTCAAAAAGGCCCTTTCTGAAATAATGGAAATGAAAAACTTCACCCTGGAAATTAACAACACAGTAACAAGCATAGTGAGCAGGGTCAACCAGGCAGAGGAAAGACTCTCAGAGCTTGAAGACCAAAATATAGAATTAACCCAGTCAGTCAAAAACAGAAAAAAAGCTCAAAAAGAAGAAATAAAACCTCTGAAAGGTATGAAACTATATCAAATCTGAGCTTGATTGGTATCCCTGAAACAGAACAAGAAACAAAAAGCACCATAGAATGAGCATTCCATGAGGTCATCTAAGAAAACTTCCTACATCTCACTAGAGATGACCATTCAAGCACAAGAAATTCAGAGAACCCCCACAGGGTATATGAGAAGACCATTCCCAAGACACATAGTAATCTGCCTCCACAAAATAAGCAAGCAAGAAAAAATCCTAAAGACAACAAGAAAGAAAGTTCAGGCTACCTACCAGGGAAGACTCATCGGAATCACTCCAAACTTATCGGCAGAAACACTACAAGCTAGAAGGGACTGGAGTACAATTTTTAACATTCTTAAAGATAAGCAATTCCAATCAAGAATTGTCTACACCACCAAGCTAAACTTCATCAGTGACTGAGAATTAAAACTCCTTCTCAGACATCCAGTTCCTAAGAGAATATGCCATCTCCAGATCAGCCCTTCAGGGGATGCTTAAGAAGGTCTTGAACACAGAAAAAAAGAGAGCAGTCATGCCCATCACAAAAGTATAGGCAAGCACAGAGTTAACAGAACATCAGAGCACCCACCAAAATTAAAACACATTCATATTTAAATTCAAAAGTAAAAAGGAAATGAAACAACTCCCTAAGGGCCCTATGACAGGATTAAACTGTCACATTTCATTAATCAACTTGAATGTAAATGGACTAAATGCACCACTGAGGAGACATAGAGTGGCAAACTGGATAAAGAAGCATAATCCAATTGTACCCCACATCTTTAAAATAGAATATAAAAAAGACAAAAAAGCATAATCTAACAGTCTGCTGCCTCCATGAAACTCATCTCACTGCAAAAAACACCCAAAAACTCAAAGTTGGGAGCTAAAAAATGGTTTTTCAGGTGAAAACGGAAAACAGGAGAGAGCAGGTGTAGCTGTTCTGATATCAGACAAAGCAGACTTCAAACCATCAAAAGTTAAAAGGGACACAAAAGGACACTATATAATAATAAAAGACTCAATTCACCAGCAAGACATATCCATCTTATACATGTATGCACTCAACACAGGACCACCAGATTTTATAAAACAACTACTAAGTAAACTAAGAGAAGAAATTGACTTTCACACAGTCATAGTTGGAGACCTAAATACCCCAGTAACAGCTTTAAATAGATCATTGAGGCAAAACCCCCAAAAGGAGATCTGGAGTCTTAACTCAACACTCAATCAGATGGATTTAATAGACATCTACAGAACACTCCACCCAACATCAACAGAGTATACATTGTACTCGTCAGCACATGGAGCATACTTCAAGACTGATCACATACTTGGATATAAATCAAGCATGAACAAATTTCAAAAGATCTAAATAATACCATGCATCTTCTCAGATCACAATGGAATAAAAATAAATATCACCACCAACAACATTCCCCCCAAACACAACAAGGCATGGACACTAAACAATATGCTGTGAATGACTTCTGGGTCAGCATGGAAATCAAGATGGAAATAAAAATATTTCTGGAAACAAATGAAAACAAAGACATATCTTAACAGAATCTCTGGTATGCCATGAAAGCAGTGTTAAAAGGAAAATTCATAGCATTGGATGCACATATTAAGAAAACAGAAGATCACAAGTAAACAACCTAACATCACACTTAAGGGAGCTGGAAAGACAAGATCACCTAAATCCTAACTTCAGCAGAAGAAACCAGATCATCAAGGCAAAATCACAAGTATGGGATATAGAAAACAAAAATATCATAGAAAGGTTCAACAAGACAAGAAGCTGGTTCTTTGAAAGGATAAATAAGATTGATGAACCCTTGACTAGATTGACTAAAAACGAGAGAAAAAGTCCAAATAAACACAATTAGAAATGCAAAAGGCAAAGTCACAGTTGACCCTGAAGAAATTCAAAAGATTATTAGAGATTACTATAAACACTGGTACACACAAAAAAACTAGAAAACTTAAAGGAAATGGAGAACTTTCTGACATCACCCACAACCTCCCAACATTGAAACCCGAGGTAATTGAAACTCTAAATAGACCAGTAACAGTCCAGGAAACCAACTCAATCCTAAGAAATCTCCCCACCAAAAACAACCCCAGACCAGATGGCTTCCCAGCTGAATTCCACAAGACATACAAGAAAGAGCTGATACCAGTCTTATTGAAAGTATTCCAGGCAATCAAGAATGATGGAATTCTCCCCAACCCATTTTATGAAGCTAATATCATACTGATACCCAAACCTGGCAAAGATTCAACAAAGAAAGAGAATTACAGGCCAATCTCCTTGATGAACATATGCACAATAATTCTCAACAAGATCTAGCAAACAGGATCCAACAACGCATCTAAGGGATCATCCACCATGACCAGGTGATCTTCATACCTGGGATGCAGGGCTGGTTCAACATTTTGCAAGACCATAAATGTAATTCAGCACATTAACAGATATAAACCAAGTACCACATGATTATATTATTAGATGCAGAAAAAACATTTGACAAATCCAGCATCCCTTCTGGATAAAAACCCTTGAGTACCTAGGTATAGAAGGAATATTCCTCAAAACAGTAAGAGACATCTATAATAAACCCACAGCCAACATTTTGGTCAATGGGAAGAAGTTGGAAGCATTCCCCCTAAGAATGTAAACAAGACAAGGATGCCCACTTTCACCCCTCCTGGAAGTCCTAGCCAGAGAAATCAGGCAAGAAAAGAAAAGCAGGAGTATCTACACAGGAAAAGAGGAAGTTAAGCTATCCCTCTTTGTGGACAATATGATTCCATACCTTGAAAATCCTACAGAGTCTGTCAAAAGCCTCCTCACACTGATAAATGACTTTGGCAACCTCTCAGGGTACAAAATAAACATGCAAAAAAGAGTTGTATTTCTATGTACCAGCAACAAGTAGGCAGAGAACCATATAAAACAGCCACAAAAAAATGAAATACCTTGGTGTCCACCTAACCAGAGAAGTGAAAGATCTTTACAATGAGAACTGCAAAATACTGCACAAAGAAATCAGGGATGACACAAACTAATCAGAAAATCTTTCATGCTCTTGTTTTGGAAGGATCAATATTGTTAAGATGTCCATCCTACCCAAGACAATCTACAGAGTCAATGCAATACCCATCACATTACCAACGTTATTTTT
>CAUYQG010080489.1:0-15031 GCA_963574415.1 Tarsius wallacei
CTCAGGCCAGTCCCTCTGTCTTGAGACACCTTTCCCAACTGTATTAGATTGCTCGAGCTGCCATAGCAAAATGCCATAGGTTGGGTAGCATAAACAACAGAAGTGTATTGTCTCAGAGTTCTGGAAGCTGGAAGTCCAAAATCAAGTTGTCAGCAGGTTTGTACTCTCTCTGAGGACTCTCTCTTTGGCTTGCAGACAGCCACCTTCTGACTGTGTCCTTGTTGCAGATCACAGGTTCTGCTACTGGTCGCTTGCAAGCCAAAATGAACAGGCATGAGATGTAGTGCGAGGAAGGTAACTTTACTCCAAAAGCCAGCAGATGGGAAAATGGCCTTTAAAAACCCATTTCAAGATCTTGGTCTGAGGGTAGGGGATTTTATAAGAAAAGATGGGATCAGGGACATTCGGGAGTGGTATAGGATGCAGGACCACATGTCTTACTTCAGTGATCATTCTGAAATGCTGTCCTTCTGCCTTTCAGTTGTGGACAGGTTATGGATTTTGGGGGGCGATTTCCGGATCTTGCCACGGGGTCTCCAGGCGCTGGTAAATTCTAAACAATGAGGCTCCAGGTACAGTTTGTTCCCGAACAAGCCTCTGGAATTTCTTGAGCAAGTACGCAATTAGAGCAATGGGTTTGTATTTAATAACAGTCATAGGATCATTGAATAGAGGGAGCCCAACAAGGAGAAGGAAAAAAACTGAAGGTGTTCCTACCCCTGCACTGCAAGGTTAGCAACAAGAAAAATTAGCAATTTTTAGAAGCTGAGATTCTAGGTTACATCCTCACATTGGCTTTCCTGTGTGTATACCTCCCTGGTGTCTCCATGCACCCAATTTCTCCTTCTTATAAGGACACCAGTCAGATTGGACTAGGGTCGACCCCAGCAGCCTCGTTTTAACTTAATCACCTCTTTAAAGGCCCTACTTCCAAATATAATTACATTCTGAGGTATTAGGGGTTAGTGCTTCAACACATGAATTTTAAGGGGATGAAATTCAGCCCATAACACCAGCTTTCACCACCTGGCTAATTTCTGTTCATCTTTCAAGACTCAGATCAGGTGCTACTTTTGTGGTAGCCAACCTCCAAGATGGCCCCCAGTGATTCACACCTCTTGGTTTCCAGCCCCTGGGTAGGCCCATGTCGAATAGGTCTGACTCCATATGGCCAATATGACACTGTGACTTCTGGAGCTCAATAATAAACGATATGGCTTCCACCCTTGCTCTCTCTTAGATCGTTAGCTCTGAGGTAACTAGCTGCCATGTTGGAAGGACACTCAAGCAGCCCCAGAGAGGTCCACATGGTGAGACACTGAGGCCTCCCACCCATAGCCAGCACCAACTCACCACTTGTCAGTAAACCATGCTGGATGCGGGTCCTGTAGCCCCAGGGGTCCTCAGTTGGCCACCACCCTGGCCAACATCCTGACCACAGTCTAATGGGGGACGCTGAACCAGAAACAGGCCTCCCTCCAGCAAAACTACTCCCAAATTCCCAACCCTCAGAGTCTGTGAGATGATGAATGTTTATTATTGGTTTTGGGGCAGTTTGTTATGCAGCCATAGAGAACAAACACCCCGTATCCAGGAAAGCCTTCCTGTCCCCCAGACTTGGCTATATGCCCTCTTCTGTGCTCCAACAGCCTTTTATTTTGTTGCCTTTTTAGTGAGGAGGCCCACATTAATCACAGTGTTCCTTAAATGTAAATCAGATGTTGTTACTCTTCCACCCATAACCCCCTAATAGCTTCTTTTTGCACTTAGAATAAAGTAGGGCTTGCAAAACCAGCTCCAGCTGACTATTCCTCGGCCATGGAGCTCTGGCCCGGGGGACTTCTGTTCGTGAACACACTGAGGTCACCTCCCTTCTCCAAGACCTTCCCTCTTGCTGTCTCCCCAACCCTACACCTTTCTGCCGCCGTACAGCCCGCTGGCTCTTTCCCATCAGGGAAGCTTAGCACCACTCTTGACTCCTGGTCACCTCTTGACCCTTACCCGCCCCCCCATCAGTCTCTATTTTAGCACCTGTTTTATTTCATTCATAAACTTTATCACTGTGTCAATGGATGTGTCTATATTTAGCACACACTAGAATTTGTGTTCCTGGAAAGGCCAGGGCCTCATCTGTCTCGTTTACTGTTATACTTGGCAAATGGGAGGTGCTCAAAAATGTTAAATAGGTCAATGAGTGAATAGATTTCCATCCCCTCCCTCAACTAGAAGTTTTCTCAAGAGCAAGGCTGGAGTTTTGTTCATCTCTATCCAGCACCTGGCACCTGGACAGGCGATCAAAAGTTTGTGAGCTATTGGGTTAAGTTTCTCTGGAAATCCACCGGACAAAAATGGAGTGTTGAGCGGTCCTCCTCGGCCACCAAAGAGCAGCAGAGTCCTGGCACTTACTCCAGGAAAGGACCATTGAGCCCAAAGAAAAAGCATCTGACTGAGGTCAAAGGCGTAGGTTTCTAAAGGATAGCAGTCCCAGGGCAAGGAGACTGGGCTTTTGGCGGGCCCAGGGAGGAAGGCATCCAGGGAGTGTCAGATCCAGCCGCTTCTTTGAAGACTGTGACATCTGGTATTCCGGGGGTGGTGGTGGCGGGGGAGAGGGGAGGGTGCTGGCAGAGCCAGTGATTTAATCTTCAGATTTCATTCTTGACAACTCCCACAGTAAGCGGTCATCATAACACAGCAAGACAGCAACTGTGTATTAGTCAGCTAATAGTAAGCCATAACAAGCAAGTAACAGTAAGCTAACAGCAAGAGTAATAAGGAACAGTAAGGGACAACAAGTAATAGAAATAAGTTATAGTAAGCTAATAGCAATAGTAAATAATAGTAAGCTAATAGTAAGAATAAACAGTAAGCCGGGCTCGGTGGCTCAGCCTGTAGTCCCAGCACTTTGGGAGGCTGAGGTGAGTGGATTGCCTGAGCCCACGGGTTCGAGACCCGCCTGACCAACTTGGCGAGACCTCACCTCTACAATAAATCAAAAAATGAGCCGGGTGTGGTAGCGTGCGCCTGTAGTTCCAGCTACTTGGAAGGCTGAGGCGGATGGATCGCCAGAGCCCAGCAGGTCGAAGCTGCCGTGGCCGGGAGCAGCCACTGCACTCCAGTCTGGGTGACAGAGTGAGACTCCAACTCAAAAAAAAAAAAGAATAAACAGTAATAGTGAGTAGTAATAAATCATAGTGAGTTAATAGTAATAATAAGAAAATAGTAAGCTAATAGTAAAAGTAATAAGTAATAGTAAGTTAATAGTAATAATATGTAATTAAATAGTAAGCTAATAGTAATAAGTTAATACTAGTAACAAATTAATGGTAAGAATGTTAAGTAATAGTAAATAATAATGAGTAATAATAGTAAGCTAATAGTAATAGTAAAAGTCATATAGTGGCCGGGCACATTGGCTCAGCCTGTAATCCCAGCACTTTGGGGGACCAAGGCAAGAGGATTGCCTGAACCCAGGGGTTTGAGATCAGCCTGGGCAACTTGGTGGACCTCGTCTCTACAATAAAAGAATTAGCCAGGCATGGTGGCATGCACTTGTAGTTTCAGCTACTTGGAAAGCTGAGGCAGAAGTATTGCCTGAGCCCAGCAGGTCAAGGCTGCGGTGGCTGTGAGCATGCCACTGCCCTCCAGCCTGGGCGACAGAGACTCCAACTTAAAAAAAAAAAGGAATACTAGTAATGAGTCATAAGTAAGAGTAAGTTAATAGTAGTGAGCGTAAGCTAATAGTAAGTGAATAGTAATAATAAGTATCAGTCCACTAATAGTATTAGTAAGCCCAGCACCCAGAGGCTTACGAGAAGAAGCACTTATTACTCTTGTGTGTGGATCTGCCCCGTTTCTCTGGAGAGGTTGCCTTGACTTGGCAACTTGGGGTTGGGCTCAGATCTATCCCACGCGTCCCCTCATTCTAGGAGCAGCCCTCAGCCCTTGTGGGGCATGATGTTCTGGTAACAGATGGCAGAGATGCGAGAAGCCAAGCCCAAGCCCACAAGCTTATCGAAAGCACCGGCTGATGTCACCTCCAGCAACATTTTGTTGGACAGAGTCGGTCACGTGGTTCAACCCACAATCCATGGGCCAGGGTGGCCCGCTCTTCTCATGGAGGCGAGCATCCAGGCCAGGCTGGGGAGGAAGGAAGAAGTGTGGACGAATCACACAATCTACTAGACAGACCAAGCCACTCTGAGTAGCTGATATGATTCTCTCTGTCCATTTTAGAGGTAGGAGAAGGTGAGTCTTCAGCCCTTAAATTACTTGCTCAAGGGCACACATCTAGGGAGCAGCAGAGCCGGGAGTCGGACCTCAGACAACAGATAGATCAGAAAAGACCTTTGGATTTATGGGGGTAACACTAGCAACAAAAGAAATGAAACCCGCCCTTTCAGTGGCTTCACAAATGAGTCAACTCCTCACTCCTGTGATGAAGTTGAAAAGGAATGTTCCTAATGGGTGGGTAGCCATGAATGCACATATTTAAGAAGGACCCAGGCTCCTTCCATCTGTGGCCCTGCTCCTCTATGGACTGACTCAAAATCCTCTTTATTCAGCCAGTGGTTGGGGAAGTAGGAAGAGTTATGTATAAGAAGCTTTAGTGGCCGGTGCCGTGGCCTGTGATCCCAGCACTTTGGTAGGCCGAGGCAGGAGGATCCCTTGAGCCCAGGAGTTTGAGCCCAGCCTGAGCAACATAGTGAGACCTCATCTCTATAAAATATTTTTAAAAACTAGCTAGGTGTGATGGTGTGTGCATGCAGTCCCAACTGCTTGGGAGGTTGAGGTGGGAGAATCACTTGAGCCCAGGAGGTCGAGGCTGCAGTGAGCGAGCCATGATCAGCCTGGGCAGCCGAGTGAGACCCTGACTCAAAAAAAAAAGTTTTAGTGACTAAACTACACACACCCAACTGCAAGAGAGTATGGGGAATGTAATATTGCAAAAGGTCCAGGGATCTCAGGCAGTAGATTTGGAGAGAGGTAGCCAGTCTCTGCCATGGCCTTGTATGCCATGTTTGGACAGAGGGAAATTAAAATGACTGCCTGCTCAGGAGACCCCAAGAGCCAGGTCTGTGTGTCTCTTCCATCTCTAACCACGTGTTCCAAACGGGACCTGTCATCTCTTCAAAATGGGTCTAGGCCCCACTCCTCTGAACTGTGATTGGTTCAGAGTAGTCATGTGACTCCGGCCAATCAGAATCCTTCTCTGGGATTTTCCATTTGGAGCTTGTGAAGAGTAAGACTTTCTTCATCAGTTAGGGATCAGTAAAAATGTGCCCCAGAACTGTGGCGGCCACGTTCCCTGCTAAGTAGTTTGAGAAAATAAAGCCAACATTCAGAGAAAAATGAAGCCAAGAAACAGCAAGCAAGATTGACAGCACAGGCCGGGCACAGTGACTCATGTTTATCATCCCAGCACTTTGGAAGGCAAAGGCGAGAAGACTGCCTGAGCCCAAGGGTTCAAGACCAGCCTGGGCAACTTGATGAGACCGCATCTCTACAATAAATAAAAAATATTATCTGGGTAAGGTGACGCATGCCTGTGGTTCCAGCTACTTGGAAGGCTGAGGCAGAAGGATCACCTGAGCCATGAGCATTCCACTGCACTCTAGCCTGAGTGAGAAAGTGAGACTCTGACTAAAAAAAAAAGATTGACAGCCCTAAAATTCCTGGCCCTCACTGCCCATGGCCATCTCCATCCCTGTTCTGCTGGGCATTGTAAGCCAATTAATCTCCACTTCTTTTTTTAAAATATGTAAATTTTTATTTTTTAGAGACAAGATCTGGCTCTGTTACCCAAGCTGAAGTGCAGTGGTGCAATTATAGATCACTGTGACCTCTAACTCCTGGGCTTAAGCAATCCTCCCACCTCGGCCTCCCAAGTACCTGGAACTAGAAGCATGTGCCACCATGCCCAGGTAATTTTTAATTTTTTTTTTTGTAGAGAGGGTGCCTCGCTGTTGCCCAGGCAGGTCTCAAACTCCTGGGATCAAGCGATCCTTCTGCCTAGGCCTCCCAAAACCTTAGGATGAGAAGTATGATTCACTGCACGTGGTCACTCCCTTTTCTTCTTCTTCTTCTTTGTTTTTTGTTTTTTGAGTTGGAGTCTCACTCCGTCACCCAGAATGGAGTGCAGTGGCACGCTCACAGCCAACGCAGCGTCGACCTGCTGGGCTCCGGCGATCCTTCCGCCTCAGCCTTCCAAGTAGCTGGAACTACAGGTGCGCCCACCATGCTCGGCTCATTTTTGATTTATTGTAGAGACGAGGTCTCGCCAAGTTGCCTGGGTGGGTCTCGAACCCGTGGGCTCAGGCAATCCACTCACCTCGGCCTCCCAAAGTGCTGGGATGACAGGCTGAGCCACCGAGCCCAGCCCCCTTTTCTTAATCGGCTGCACCTTGAACGTCACAGGGAGCCATAGAGGATTTTAAGCAGGAAGAGTGACATGGTCAGATTCGTGCTTTGGAGAGACAGTTCCCAAAATTTTTGGCAGGAACCGGTTTTATGGAAGACAATTTTTCCACAGACAGGTGGGTGGGATCATCAGGCATTAGATTCTCATCAGTCACACGCAGCCTAGATCCCTCGCGTGTGCAGTTCACAAGAGGGTTCACGCCCCTGTGAGAATCTGGATGCCGCTGCTGATCTGACAGAAGGCAGAGCTCCACTCGCCTGCCCGCTGCTCACCTCCTGCTGTGCGTCCCGGTTCCTAACAGTCCACAGACTGGTACTGGTCCAGGGCCCGGGGATTGGGAACCCCTGGTTTTGAAGACTGGGAAGGCCCAGGTCTGGAAACAGGAGGGGAAAACAGGAGGCCATTAGAGAAAGATCATAGTGCTGTGAGCCAAGGGACAGCAGTGCTGGGGAGAAGTGGACAAATGTGAATGGATGAGGGCTATTCAAGAGGCAGCATTGACAGGTTTCAATGGAGCATGTCCTAGACCCAACTGTCTGCCCTCGAAAAAGACACGGGAAAGTCCTAACCCCAACACTTCAGAATGTGCTCTTATTTGGAAACAGGGTCTTTACAGAGGTGATCAAGTGAAAATGAGGCCTAAAGCAGGGCATGGTGGCTCAAGCCTGTAATCCCAGCACTTTGGGAGGCCAAGGCAAGAGGATTGTCTGAGGCCATGGGTTCGAGACTAGCCTGGGCAACTTGGCGAGACCTCATCTCTACAATAAATCAAAAAATTAGCCGGGTGTGGTAGCGCGCGCCTGTAGTTCCAGCTACTTGGAAGGCTGAGGCGGAAGGATCACCGGAGCCCAGCAGGTCGAAGCTACGGTGACCAGGAGCGGCCACTGCACTCCGGTCTGGGTGACAGAGTGAGACTCCAACTCAAAAAATAAATAAATAAAATAAAATAAATAAAAGTCAACTTAAATTTATTTGTTATTATACAAGCAATACATGATTATATTCTTAAAATATAAAAAACAATATAACAAGCGTAACGAAAATTCTCCTAGTACCCTAATTCCCTATCCCTGAGGTAGTCACTACTTTGAGTTTGCTATAGATCCTTCCAGACCTTTTCTTATGTACCTGTTTACATACATATCTACATAGATTTGTTGTGTGGTTTTCTTACTTTTTTAAAAACATAAATGGTAACATCTTACAACTTGATTCTTTTTTTTTTTCTGAGACAGTCTCGCTCTTTCACCAGGCTGAAGTGCAGTGGTGTGATCCTAGCTCACTGCAGCTTCAAACTCCTGGGCAGAAGCGATGGTCCTGCCTCAGCTTCCCAAAGTGCTAGGATTACAGGCATGAGCCACCATGCCCAGCCTTGATCCTTTTACTTCATGATATGTCTTAGATTTCTTTCCTTTCCAGGACTTAGAGGGTTACTCCATTAATTTAAACTCCTGCATGATATTCCATAGCATGATGTATCATCATTTATTTAATTGCAGTTACCCTATTGATGGACGTTTAGGTGATGTCTGGTTTCCTTGTTCCATACATTGCTGAATGGAATCCTTGCACGTGCTTCTTTGTGGACATGGGCAAGTATTTCTGTAGAACAGATATCTAGAGGTGGGATTGCTGGGGTGAAGACTATGCAGATACTAACTGCCCTTTAAAAGGTTGTGCCAACTTACACTACAGTCAACAGAACATTTCATCATATCCTTCTTCCTCTGGGAATTCTCTGTCTTTTTACTGATGTGATGGGTGAATTAAAGGGGTCCCATCTAACTTTCAAGTCTTCTGATTATTCAGTAATTTAAATATCTTTATATTTTTAATACACATTTATGCTTCTTTTCTGAGTTTTCTGTCCTTTGTTCATTTTTTAAAAATTATTTTATCATTTTCTTATTGATTTGTAGAAGGAATCAGCTTAGACACAAATGATTTTGGAAAAAACTTCACATTCAGAGTAATTAAATGGTATTTTTCATGACAGTTTGTGCATCAGCATTAGTTCAACTTTTACAGACAAGTCAGAAATGATTTTTGAATTAAAAGTAAAATATAGTAATCTAAGAAGAGGGATTATGACCACCTTAAAATAGCTCCCCCTGCCTTAGTCTTATGATAAGAAAAAAGTGCTAGAACCAGCCAGGTTTTTTTTTTAATTTAAGAATTTCTTAAATACTATATGTAGTTTATATTTACCACAGTAGTATCTGATTCAGAGATTTTATTTCCCAGACTCAATAGAAAAATGAAAGTCATGTGGCATAAGAAATAACACCAGTTTCCTCTGGGGCGGGGGGGAGGTGTTGGAGAAGGGAGGTGTAGGCCAAGGGGCAGGGTGGGAGAAAAATGTTTGGCTGTGCACTGGAGGCCTTTTGAATTTTGAGCCACGTGACTATGTATTACATACTTGTAAAAGTAAATTGAAATCTAAAAATTAGTTCTTAAAACATTAATTTGAGCCGGGCTCGGTGGCTCAGCCTATAATCCCGCGCTTTGGGAGGCTGAGGCGAGTGGATTGCCTGAGCCTGCGGGTTCGAGACCCGCCTGGGCAACTTGGCAAGACCTCGTCTCTACAATAAATCAAAAAATTAGCTGGGCGTGGTAGCGCGCGCCCGTAGTTTCAGCTACTTGGAAGGCTGAGGCGGAAGGATCACCGGAGCCCAGCAGGTCGAGGCTGCAGTGGCCAGGAGTGGCCACTGCCCTCCAGTCTGGGCGACAGAGTGAGATTCCAACTCAAAAAACAAAAAAACAAAAAAACATGAATTTGGAAGTTTACACACTATAACCCAAGTCTGTAAGGGTCTGAAGATTTGTAAGTCATCTTGAGATTTTTACGTTGCAAGGCAAAGGTTTTAACGTGGGATCCATGGGCCCCTAGGACAGAAATTCTTAGCTTTTTTTGGTGTGTGTGGCCACTTGTTGAGTTCTCGGATGGAAGTGGTCGCAGTTCTTCGTGAGTTCTCTATGAGTTCAAATGGTTGCTTGAATTTGGCCCTTTGTGTGCGTCATAATTGAAAACAGCTGCTCACAAATGTACACACTGCAAAATGTGAAGTCACGAATAATATGAACTTCCAAAATGGAACTAAATGTGGGGTCATGAATAAAATAAATGTTAAAAAACACATGATGTTAAAAGATTGTGTGGGACAGCATGACTAGCTGTTCTGGGCCGCATGTGGCCCACGGGCTGCAGGTTGAACATGTCTGCCCTAAATCAACATTATTCAACAGCAATGTGTGCCACATATGTAATCTTCAATTTTCTGGAAGTTACTTCTTAAAAAAAGTAAAAAGAAACAAGTGAAACAAATGTTAATATATTTTATTTAACCCATATTCCAAAATATTATCATTTGAACATGTAACATGTATTATTAATGAGATATTCTATTTTTAATACTAAGTTATCAAATATCCAAGGTATTGTCATTTCTACATATACTTAGTATAAAATGATTAATTAGAGTTTACATTCTTTTTTCCATACCAATTCTTCAAAGTCCAAATTTGGTTGCTACATTTTCATCAAAATACTTAATTTGTATTTAGATTTCATAAAATTTGCAGTTGGAAAAGTAACATCATATACCCAAGTTATTACAAACATACTTAAATGTTTCCTAATAACTGTATCAAGTATCAGTTTTTAAATTTAAAACTGATTAAAACTAAAGAGATTAAAGGTTCAGTCCCTCAGTCCCACCAGCCACTCTTGGGTACTCAGCAGCCACGTGTAGCTCGTGGCACCTCATTGGACAAACAGTACGGGCATTGAAATGAACCATCCTCAGCTGCATATGACACCTTGAACTTATAAACAGGATGCTGAGTGAAAGAAGTGACATAGGAAATAATATGTATATCATTTATATAATGTTCAAGAAGAGGTAAAACTAATTTCTGATGTTGAAGACTGATATTTAATAGATAAAACTACACTTTACAAACAAAATTGGCCAGGCATGGTGGCATGAGCCTGTAATCTCAGCACTTTGAGGAGCTGAAGTGGTAGGATCACCTGAGCCCAGGAGTTCGAGGCTGCAGTAAGCTATGATTGCACTCCACCCTGGGTGACAGAGTGAGACCCATCTCTAAAGTTAAATGAATGAATGAATAAATAAATAAATAAATAATATGGCAAGAAAATTACTATAAAAGTCAAGATAGCGGGCTGGGGGTGATGGCTCACACCCATAATCCCAGCACTTTGGGAGACCAAGGCAGGAGGATCACTTGAGGCCAGGAGTTTGAGACCAGCCTGGGCAACAAAGTGAGACATTTGAGCCCGGGAGTTCAAGGCTGCAGTGAGCTGTGATTGTGCCACTGCATTCCAGCCTGGGCAACAGAGTGAAACCTTGTCTCTTAAAAAAAAAAGTCAGGATAGTGGTTACAGTGGGGTAAGAGAGAGGGCTGGGAGGGGCACATTGGGGCATTTTCAGATGCTAGCAGTGATCTTTCTTGACATGATGTTACAGGGTTCTCTGCTTTATCATTATTAAACTGGACACTTACGTTATGTCTGCTTTATGCACATTGTTGTTCTCCAACAATTTTTTAGTGAGGGAAAATGAAATACTTCACATGCAGCCCTCACATAATTCCATGTGGGGCTTTCATAATGGGGTTTGAGAAAGAGGAGGAGGTGGCAATTCTGCTGGTCTTGATGCCACTCATAGTTGGGTTCTAACAGGGACTTTGGGATCCAGAGTAGGCATACATCACCACCCTGAAATTCAACAAGAATTCGTGTGTTCAGCAGCACCACTACCCAGGCTTCCTCCATATACAGAAGTTGGTCCTGTGTAGCAAATAGCTGCGGTAAGTTTTGTGATGACCCAGAAATAATCTTTTCATTTTCCAGAATTCACAGTGAAAATTCCCTGAGTTACATAAGGATTTGTTTGAAGTCCTGCTGTCTCTCCAGTATTTGTAAATTAATCATATTTATGAGTTTTCAGTTCTATTATCTATAAAATAAATACAGGGTTCAAATCAGATAATCTCCAAAATTTCTTCCAGCAATAAAACTCTGCAATTCTGTAAGTCTGTGCAGGGTCCCACCCATCTCTAGCCTTAAATGCATTCAATTTAATTTTCAGTTTTTAAAATTGTACAGACGAGACACAGGTAGGAACATACTTCATGTGGTGATGAGATTGAACAATGATTGATCCCCACTTGAACCTTGTTTCTTGAGTGTTCATGTACCATCTCCTTCTATGAGTATTTAGTCTACAGCCGGTAGATCAGATCCAAGCTGCATTCTGTTCTTATACAGCTCACATATTAAGAATGGTTTTTAGGCTAGGCTCGGTGGCTCAGCCTGTAATCCCAGCACTCTGAGAGGCTGAGGCAAGAAGATTGCCTGAATCTGTGGATTCGAGACCAGCCCAGGCAACTTGGCGAGACCTTGCCTCTACAATAAATCAAAAATTAGCCAGGTGTGGTAGTGCGTGCCTATAGTTACAGCTACTTGGAAGGTTGAGGCAGATGAATCATTGGAGCCCAGCAGGTCAATGCTGGGGTGGCCGTGAGTGTGTCACACTGCACTCCAGCCTGGGCGATGGAGTGAGACTCCAACCCAAAAATAAAAATAAAAATAAATGAATGGTTTTTACAGTTTTAAAGGGCTGTAAAAGAAAGAAAGAAAACATACCACAGAGACCATAAGTGGCCCAAAGCCTGAAGTACTTACTATCTCGGCCCTCATCAAAAGGATTTGAATGAGAGAAAGTAAAGTTAACTTCAGATTGTTGCCTAACAGAGAAGAAGGTATAGACCACCTCCATTAATTTCACTGTATTGATCCAGAATGTTTGATAATTTAATCAGAAATAAATTAACATTTAAATATTAAATAATTAATATTTAAATAATTAAGCAGATATTATATAAATAATATTATGAAGACTATTAAGCTACCAATAGAATGACTGGTATTAAGGATTTCATGGCAGGAATTATTATATTAAAAATAGATGTTTAAGGCCGGGTGTGGTGGTTCACGCCTGTCATCCCAGCACTTTGGGAGGCAGAGGTGAGAGGACTGTCTGAGCCCAGGAGTTCAAGACCAGCCTGGGCAATTTGGCAAGCCCTCTCTCTACAATAAATCAAAAAATTAGCTGGGTATGGTGGCAGATGCCTGTAGTCCCAGTTACTTGGAAGGGTTAGGTTGGGAAAATTGTCTGAGCCCAGCAGGTTGAGGCTGCAGTAGCCGTGAGTATGCCACCGCCCTTCAACCTGGGCAACAGAGTGAGACTCCAACTCAAAAAAAAAAACTGAAAAAAATAAGTGTTTAAAATGATATTGAAGTGATAGAACTGGAAGTGTATGCACTAAATGAGGAAATCAGAAATGCCCCAACTCTTCACAAAATGCCCCAACTAATAACACAATGAGACTCTTCAGCCTTGTTGCCAAGGAACGAACGCCTGCCTAGTATTTCTGTCTGTTTAGAGATAAGAAGATACTATGTTCTTAGCTATGAAAGCTTGATTTGTATCCTTTGTCTGTGGGGTCCAGAGGTGTGTAAATCATGAATCCTCATTAAACTAATGAATAGTGTTCTTGAGCAAATCGATATTTCAAATGTAGAAGGTAAAGGAGGTGGGCTTAGAGAGCCATCCGTGACACTAAAAGGCAGTCCTTTGAGTTATCAAACCTTCGGTACCTTGAGGGGATGGTCCCTTTGTACTTGGGCAACTCTGCCATGTTTGGGGAAAAGCCAATGAGATGACTGCTTAATGGAGTAGGTCTGTCATTGCTTCTGTAATGAAATATTTTGTGAGCTAATCATTTGTTAGCACATGTATTCTCATTTATTAAAGAGAAATTCCAATCAATTAAAAAAGCTAAAAAGGGATATGCCAAGCACTGTACCTAACCTGGGGGACACAGAGAGGAGGAAGACAAGTTTCCTCCCCTTCACCAGGGAACAAACACAGACGCTCAATCCATAGCAACCCATAGCACTGAGCGGGTGGCAGAGTGCAGCAGAGAGGGAGAAAAGGGGCCACAAACGAACACACCCATTGCTTTTAAAACAGTCATTTTCCTTCTACTCACTTCCAGCTTCCTATCTATTATCTAAATATTTGAGTTTATTACTGTGTGTTGGTCTTAAACATGGTGGGCAATGAAGATGAGCAAGACCCAGTCTATGATCTCAAGGAGCCTATGCTGAGAAGAAATGGGATGACAAAATAATTACATTAAAAGAAGAATTAGACCTAGGCACCAAGGGGGATACGCTGCTTCTGGAGCCTAGAAGAGGACACAGACTTCCATTTGGATCAGGGCAGATGTTACTGTCAATCTGCATGAAGTTCACTCCTTCTTATGAGAAGTAATGCTGTTTGACCAAGGCCTTGAAGGGCCCCTGGGTAGCATTAGACAGACATCTTGGGGAGAATATTCTAAACTTACAAAAGGAAAATGGAAGGAGGGCAAAGTGTTTGAGGAAGGCTATGAATCCCTGTAGAGTCCAAGGAGAGGGAACAGGAGTCTGGAGCCAGATCTTCCAGAGCTTTGAATGCCGAGCAAAGGAGTCATCCTGGAATCCATGTTATCACAGCAGTTCTCCATCACAGACTTGAGCCTGCCTCTCAGTTACTTGGAGGGCTTGTTAGAACTTGGTTCTCTACTCCACCCCAGTTATTGGTTCATGTTATCACAAGTCCATGTTATCACAGCAGTACTCCATCACAGACTTGAGCCTGTGTCTCAGTTACTTGGAGGGCTTGTTAGAACTTGGTTCTCTACTCCACCCCAGTTAACGGTTCATTCAGGCTGGGGCAGTGCCAAGAATTTGCATCTTCAGTGAATTCCCAGGTGATACAGTTTTGAAAACCAGTTCTGGAGCGTTCACCTGGTGTCTGTGTACAGGATGAATTGGACAGGGAGACTAGAGATGGAGACACAGTCAGACAACAGTTACACCATCCAATGAAGATGGGGGCAAGCTGGAGTCACTTGGAAACAGCGGCAACCCTAGTCACAAATGGGTGTTTCCACATCACAGTCTAGTTTCATGTTGTTTTCTGGTTGTACCCCCAACAGACAGCTGAAAAACTTGCTTTCTTGGGTTATTAGGGCAAGATAAAACCAGCAATGAATTTCTGTTAATATGATAGGAATTAATTACATGAATATGGTTTGAATTAGTTCAAAGTTATGTATTAGAGGGGTGCCTTCCTTTCGAATGATGTGAAAGGATAGCTTATATTTCTTCTGGTATTAAACTGACTTAGAGAAACAGAACTAAACCAGGAATGTATATTAATGTGAGAATATTCCTTTTAATATTAGAAATTATGTAGAGAGATCAAAACCTTGAGCTCATAATCTAGAATTTAATGAGACTACAAAAGGTTATCCAATCAAGTCTCCTGATGTCGGGAAAGATGACCTCCAGAATCTCTCAAGATGTGTGTAGAGGTGAATATTTTATTTATGAAGAGCATGAAGGTGAGACTCCAGGAGAGGTGCAGGCAGGTCAGGGCTCCAGGAAGTTCAGCACATGTCCAACACTTAAAGTTTAGACAAAGACCGTGTGTTCTGTTTTATCATTCCAAACTTTACTGTTTATCCCTCCTAATT
>CAUYQG010080495.1:0-16675 GCA_963574415.1 Tarsius wallacei
AAAAAAAAAAAAAAAAAAAAAGAAAGGCTATGGGAAAGAGATACTCTGCTACACTGAAAGAGAAAGTTTTAAATGGAACAACCACTTTGGAGGGAAATGTGACAATAATTAGCAGAACTACATATGCACTTATTTTGTGACATGAAAAACTCACTTTTAGAAATCTATCCCAAAGGTCATTTGAAAAATATTAAACATAAATACATGGAGTACTACAAAACTGTAAAAATAAATGAAGAATTCATACATATGTAAATATCACTATATATCACTATATAATGCAATCTACCTAGATATATTATTAACTGAATAAAAGCAAAGTAGAGAAAAATATTTAGATTATGCTGCCAGGCATCTATATCTCTATCGCTCTATCTACTTCTTATCTATCTACCCTTATGTTTTTTATAATGAAGGAGTTAGATTTTTTTTTTAAGTGGTTATTTATTGGGAATATATGGAACATGATGGAGGTATCCAAAGTAGAAACCATGCTTCTCTGAATAAATCTTGTTCTGTAGATCTGGCTTTGCAACCACATAAATATTTTACATAATTATAAAACAAAATTATATGTTAAGAAAATCAATTCCTAAAAATTAAAGGCAGAATAAAATAAATCTGGTTTAGTTATCTATTGCTATATAACAAATTGCCCTAAAACTTAGCCACTTAAATCAATAAACATGTATTATCTTACACTATTTCTGAGGGACAGGAATCCAGGAACAGTTTAGATGAGTGAGTCTGGCTCAGTTCTCCTATAAAGTTTTACTCCAGATGTCACCCAGGGATATTATCACCTGAAGTCTTGACCAGGGCTAGAGGAGCCACTTCCAAGCTCATTCATGTAGCTATTGACAGAGGCCTACTAGCTGTGTCCATGATTTCAGTTTTCTCCTTTTGGGCCTCTCTCCAGGACTGCTCATAACATGGTAGCCAGCTTTCCAAAAAATGAGTGACCCAAAAGAGAAGAAGAGAGACGGAGAGTATACACAACCAAATTCAAAGCAATAATGACTTTTGTAACTAAATCTCAGAAGTGATATCCCAACACTTTTACAGTATTCTATTGGTCACATAAACTAATCCTAATTAAATGTTGGGGAACAGGAGAGAGTACATAAGAACATAAGACTGGAAAGCAGGGCTCACTGGGGCCACCTTGGAGAGTGACTACCAAATGAACCTAACTAGGCATTAATGAGCAGGAAAATTAAACAGAGTGGAGCTATTATAAATGATTCTAAAACACAATGACTTCACTGTATGTCCTTAGTGGATTATTTACTGTAAAAAATATTTTATTGTTTGAACAAAATATATGTAAATGCTGTTAATAACCATTATGTTGATTGTGTGTGTGTGTGTGTGTGTGTGTGTGTGTGTGTGTGTGTGTGGTGGGATAAAGCAAGTGAGTCATTATCTTGATGTTTTCAGACTTGGAGATTTTGGTATAAGAGAAATAAAAAATAGAAAATTGACATAAAGTCGCTATAGTCCTACATTTGAACTAGAAATATCAGTATGAATGTTTTTTTAAGATGTATTTCCTAGCTCTGAACACCGAAAAATTTAGAAACAATGACTGACCCTCGTAGCAATGAGCACCCTGGCATCTTCACTGTGCTCAGTAAAATTCCAAAGGCTGATTTCAACTTGGAGCCTGAAACATCTGCTTATACCAAAAGTAATGAAGATATCAAAGACTCCCTAAGACTTAAAAAAAAAAAAAAAGACTCAAGATCTAAATTTAAAAGGTTCTTATTTGAAGGTGAGATCTTTTGAGTGTCAATAAAAGTAATAATTGCAAAGGTTGAAACTCATTAAATCTATTTAAAATTTATAGGGGTTTTTCTTTTTTTTTTTTGAGTTGGATTCCCACTCTCACCCAGACTGGAGTGCAGTGGCCGCTCCCAGCCACCACAGCCTCAACCTGCTGGGCTCTGGCGATCCTTCTGCCTCAGCCTTCCAAGTAGCTGGAACTACAGGCGCGCGCTACCATGCCCGGCTAGTTTTTGATTTATTGTAGAGGTGAGGTCTCGCCAAGTTGCCCAGGCGGGTCTCGAACCTGCGGGCTCAGGCAACCACTCACCTCAGCCTCCCCAAGCGAGGGATTACAGGCTGAGCCACCGAGCCCAGCTTAGGGGTTCTTTTAAAAAACAAAAATATAAAGCTACTCATTGGTCACCTCTGAAGAATGCTAGGGAACAAATTCATTATTTTAAAAACCAGTACATCTTGTATTGTGACTTTTGTTGGAAAACTAAAAAAACAGTAAATAAAAGAACCGGGCGTTTATTCAATCTGCCTTTTTCTAAACAAACTGTATCTTAAGTAATAGTTGATGAAGGGACATTCCCCTATAGAAAAGTATTCCTGTTAGTAAATGAAGTAATAATAGAATAAGAATATCACCATTTTGCACACCCCTAGTGAAAAACAGTGAACTTAAGCAATGATTATCTGTACCTGTAAATATGACAAAAAGAAAAATAATTAGACAGCATTTGCTTCCATGGGAAAATACACCACCTATGAAAAAAATCTTTCCCAAAAAAATTGAACTTGAATATAATCAAGACTCTAAATCTAACTACTATTTTACAGGAAATGTATAGTGTAATTTGTATACTATATTTGTATACTATAAATATAATTTGTATAGGGATATACGTAACAAAATTCAGACTGTTGCAAAACCTATAGCACAGGCAATACAACTTATTCAACAATAAACTGCAAGAAAAAAGTAATTACAAGAAGAAAAGGGAGGAGGGAGACCAAAAATTTAAAAAGAAGTAAGAAATATCGACCAGTTGCAAAATTTTCAGTTCTCGTTTGGTTCTTGTTTTAGATAAACAAACTATAATAATGAGACTTGCCAAATAATTGGAAGGTTTTAAACACTGACTAGATATGTGATGATATTGAGGAATTACTGTTAATAATAAAGAAATTTTTTTAGGTGTTATAATGTTATTGTGGTTGTGATTTAAAAGAGTCCTTATCCATAGGGCAGTTGTTCTCAAACTCCAGTGTGCATCAGAATTACTGGAAGGCTTTATTAAAACAGATTTCTAGCCGTGCTCAGTGGCTCAGCCTGTAATCCCACGCCTTGGGAAGCTGAGGTGAATGGATTGCCTGAGCCCGAGGTTCGAGACCCGCCTGGGCAACTTGGTGAGACCTCATCTCTACAATAAATCAAAAAATCAGCCGGGCGTGGTAGCGCATGCCTGTAGTTCCAGCTACTCGGAAGGCTGAGGCAGAAGGATCGCTGGAGCCCAGCAGGTCGAGACTGCGGTGGCCGGGAGTGGCCACTGCACTCCAGTCTGGGCGACAGAGTGAGACTCCAACTCAAAACAAACAAACAAAAAAACCCACAGATTTCTGGGCCCCACCCCCAGAAATTTTTATTCAGTGGGCCAGGGTAGGTCCCAAGAATTCTCATGTCTCACAAGTTCACAACTGAAGCTTCTAGCCCAAGGATCACACTTTGAGAACCACTGCTTTATAGATAAATGCTGAAATAATGTGGGTGAAATCACACACTGCCTAAGGCTCACTTCACCTCTAATGGGGGTTAATGTGGGTATAAATAAAATAAGATTGCCAATTGATAATTAAAACTTGATGATGAGTATATGGAGTTTCCTTATGCTATTCTCTCTACATGTGCCTATGTCTGAAGTTTCCATAATTAAAAGTTAAAATGTAAATAAAATATAATTTTTACAAATATAAGTAAAAGTCAAATAATTCATATTAATATTTATTGTATTAATTTGCTTAGAGCACATACTAAAATCACATATTATGTATAACATCAATCTGGAAATACATACTCCTTTTTTGTCAATTCTGTGTTTTTTAAAAAAATTCTATCATACTTTTTACTTGCATCTTTCTCGTGGTTGTCTTGATTATCCCTAGCACCTTTTTTTAGCCATTTTACAGATCTTTAGAACAGAGGTCCTTGGTCTACCTTGTTTAAGAAACAATTATAATGCTATAAGAAAGCGGCTGGCAGCAATGGGAAACTGTCGGGGAGGGGGCAGGGATTGCCAGTTGAGGGAAACTGCTAAGGGAGGGAGGGGCATACCTCATCAACAAGAGTACCTGCATGATCAATGTTTGTATACTTAACCCTGAATTGTACCCCACATCTTTATAATAAAAAATTAAAAAAAAAAAAGAAACACAACTTTTCACATCTGCATTTGATGATGTCTCTGGGGATTTTTTCCCAAGCCTTATCTGTCTATTGCATAATAGTAAGACAATTTGTTGTGTTCACTTGTCTTGGAGGAGTGTTCATGACTTTCATAATGTAACCATTTAAAAATAGTTTTATTTGTAAGCAGTCTTTAAACGACTTGTTTACACTTCCAACCCTTGAAAGTTCCAACACCCCAAGAAGAATGACTAAATCTGTGTTCGATTTCTGTGCTTCCTTGGCATCAATTATTTTAGGCAAACATCACAAAGCTAGCATTGATGGAAGTCACTTCAGGTTATTTTGTAGTTCCCAAGCAGTATTTTGTGATTCAAAGTAAACCAAATAAGAGAAACCTGTAGTATCAGAAATTTTGTAAGAGCTCTGGCAACTTCAGAGGTCAGAAACACAATGAATCTTGAGCACAATTTCTCATTTTATCTTTCCAGACTCTGCTTTTGAAAAACAACAGCCTGGGGTGATTGATGTCAGCAAGGGAGAAACCTAAAGCCCAGCTTGCTGTTGGCCTAAACCAATGCAACAAGGGCTCCTTGCCCTTCTCTGACAGTTTTCTCTGGTCAATCAGCAGATTTAATGCTGTTCTTGATGTCAGGGGTCAGCAGGGTACAAGGCAGAGTCCTGGCCCACATGGAGATTATATTATTGAAGGGAGAGACACAAAAAATAACAAATAAATACACCATGTAGTTTTAGAATCTATAAAATATGTGAAATACATAACACCCATTCTTCACAGTATTCCTGGAAGTATAATAATGTTTTCCCTTTTCCATAGGTCAGGCCATGAAATTCAGTCTGTGATGTCTAAGTCCAGGAGTCATACCTGCCTTGTTCACTGTATCTATAGTGCCAAAGGATAAAGACACCCAATACATATTGTTGTTTAAATGAGAACAGAGGATAAAGGACTCCATAGGATGATAAAGTTTGATATTGTTGTTGTTGTTTTTAATAAACACCATCATATAGAAGCATATCAATTCTCAGAGGCAAAAAAATTCATGTATGGCTGAAAATGGAAATATTTTAGAATGCACATCATTTGCAAAAAATACATAAATATTGTCCTGGGAACAATATGTCAGAAATACCTCACCAAATACTTTACAGAGTAAAATTGCTCTATGGAATGAACGTAAAATCTCTGTAATAGTGAAAAGTATTCACATCTTGTCTGCACAATTTACTAAGGAGTAAGTTTTAGACAACTCTGATCTGCTAGTCATTGCTCTACTAAAAACATTTCTATGGCTCCCTATTGCCCTCAGAATAAAGCATAAATGTTAATAAGACTTAAAGGTAATTCACTGCCTTTCTTCTGCCTCTCTCCAGACATAGTTTGCCTTTCCCACAAGTAAACTATGCTCTGGAAAGCATTCATCTCTCTATTATCAGCATGTGTGTACTTTTGCAGTTTTCTGTATCCTGTTCTCCCTTCCTATAATCTTCTTTCTTCTCTTTCCCTCCCTCCCTCCCCACTCGTTAGCCTGTCAAATCCAAATCTGACTTACCTTGCAAGCCTAGACTTAGATGTCATTACCTGCAGACCTAGACCACCAAGTCAAGGTCAGGTGGACCTACAGACTGTTCTGAGAGTGGCCCTTCCCACCTCTTACTGTTCTATCATGATTGCTTGCTATGCCTCCCACTCTCTGCAAGTTCTATGAGAGAAGAAGCCAAGTGTGTTTTGTTCACTGTGGGGCTTGTCACAGTGCCTAGCCCAGATTAGGAAAGCCATGAATATTTCTTAAGTGAAGGAATAAAGTTATTTAACTTTTACAAGGCTCAGCTTTCCAAATGTAAAAAAGGAGTGCTAATACTACCTACTTTGTAGGATTGTTGCAAGGATTTAATTGGCATAAGCTAGGCCCCCATGTGGTGCCTTGTACAGGGTACGTGCCAAATAAACAACTCTTGTGATTTTTAATGCCTATTCTAGAGCTCTCTGTCATCCTAGTCTTCTCTGCTCACCCTAGAGAGCCTCTTGGTTTTTCCTTAGAGTGCTCAGACTACAAAGCATCCAACTGGAGGTTGCTATCCGTACTGACAGGTTATTCAACCTGACTATAAACTGAGTACAGGCACTCAGTTTCCAGAGAGTCTTTCTGATCATGTCTCCCTTCAATTACCTGATGTCAATAAAAACCATGTGTCTCGGTTTGTACCTGGGATTTTTTCTTAATCAGATATGGTAAAGTGATAGACATAGAGACAACTGCCTTTGAAAGAAGAGTTAATTACTTACATTTCAAAGAGAAAGGAGCATGCTATCCCATGCAGGGCCACACAAGAAAGCACCAAGTTCAGTCAGGAAGCAGAAGGAGAACCAAGAGGAAAAAACACAGGTCATGGCTTTTTGTGGGGTTTCCATAGGAAAGGAAAGGCAGGGGAAACAGCTTAGGACTGGCTAGTTTGAATACTTCTGCCAGGCTCTGAGGGCTGCCCTTAGTTTTCTGGAACCTGGTCCTGGGTTGAATTAAGGCAGGGAAAAAATTAGCTTTGTGTGAGAGTTAAATAAAGAAGCTGCTTAAGGATTTTAACTCAGGATTGGTTGGTTTGCATAGGAAAAGCCTGTTAGCAGGCAGGTTGTTTACTGTCTCTAGGAATTAGCCAGCCCTGGGTGGAGCAATATTCCCCCAATCAGCAAGCCCTCCCCTCACAAGATGCCAAACCATAGTAAAATACAAAAAGCTTAAAAACACAATTAATACACCATGCTCCATGACAAGAGGGAATCGGATTTTGTTATTGACCCTAATTCTATCATTTATTCTCTTGCAACCTTTAACAGCATTACTCTTGGGGTATAATAATCTGGGCTTTTTCATCTCTTGACAAAGCTCACAATTGCCTTTGCTGCCCTTCCTGAACCTGGTAATTAAAATAGCCCAAGAATACCCTTCTCTCTAATAAGAGTCCCACGTTTGTCTACGAATACCTTATGTTCTACCTAATTTTTTTGTCTGTCACAGACACCTTTTTTGCCCAAATGAGACAGTGTCTAATTGCAAATAATTTGTCCAACATATGTTAACTGCATAATGTTGAAATTGGTGTTGAGGTAAGCTTTCTTCATTGGGGATTCAGTGACTTGGACGCCAGGTATAGGACAGCACAAACTCGTGGGTTATTTGACTCGACCCTGCAATGATTTTCAGAGCAGCCAGCAAAGTTTTAAAACAGTTTATTAGCTAAAAGAAGAAAGAGAAAAAGGAAGATTCAGGCCAGAAAGATCTGGCATGGGCAAATCTCTCAAAAAAGAAAGACTGCACTTTGGCTCTTAACTAAAAAGCTAGATATTTTCACAACAATTGATATGCTAAAGAGGGTAACCTCTCTCCACCATCTGATGGGAGGAGAGGTGGTCGATTTCCAGAATACATATTCTGTCTTTGCAGGTGACTTGCCAGGCTTCTTAATATACAAGTTCATGAGCTAAAAGGGGTCTTATTATCATTTCTATGGCTTTGGTTAGTTAAGGAGTAGTGTTTAGCCTTTCACCTTCAACAGGGAATCTGAAAGATTTTTAGTGATTATTATGCTAAACCATGGGCTGTCCTCATCTTACATCTGATGAGATTTTCTTTTGATTGGCTGAGGAGGTGGTGTGTACTGGCAGGTCCACATTCCAGCCTGGCCTGCAATATAGAGGTAATAAGAAAAATGTCTGAATGCTTCCTAAAACTAGGTAGGTTTAGGTAGAAAGAAATGTATCTATCTATGCCTAAGCCATACTAAGTATCCTGCTGCAACTTGATAATTACGTGGGTTGAAGTTAACTTAAAACTGAGAACTTGTTTGTAGAAGTTTGTGGGCTTGCTCATCTTCTCCATTCTTTTCTCTTTCTGTTCCCTCTCCCCTCTTCTGCCCCTTGATCCCATTTGTCTTTAAGGTTCCCCATCAGGCAAATGTCCATTGCTGCTCTGTGCCAACTGGAGACCAGTCCTTATCCTATGTGCATGGCCTCCCCAGAAGAAAGCTTAGAGACTGGTCCTTGGAACAGATGGCGAACGACAGCTCTGATCACCCTGAGGTGTGTATACTAAGAGTTGTTGAGTTGTTTCTATTTTGGATGAAGGGGTATTATTTATTGTCTGTAATTTTTTTTATGTGAAACAGATGATAGGACAGTATGAGAATGGACTGATGGACACCAAACTCTGTATATCTAGTCAACTTTCCAGAAAGCCTCCCTGGGTAGTTCATAGGTAAACCCTGAGTATCTCAACTGAACCCATCTTCCTCCCACCTTCCCCCTTTTCTAGGGTTACTAAGCTCCCAGATAACTCAGCCAGGATCTGGACACCATCCTTGATCTGCAACCCCCAGCACTAAACTCTCAGATCCAGTGGATGTCTAACGTGTGTTATTCTAAATTCTTATACCACCAAAACAGTGATTTTGTAAAAGACAGATGATGTATATTACAGAGCCTTCTACCAGAACATGTTCTCTAAGAAGGTTTATCTTCTTTCTTCTCACGAAGGAAGAGATTTGAGGCATTGTAAGCTAATGAATTCACCACACCAAATGCTCACATTCAGTGCCACCGACTTGTCCTGTTCCAGGTCAGGCCCAAGAATGGATGCACAGACGCGAGCCCCTGTGCATTTCTGCTTCCTTGTCTTGGCCTTTGACCCACTTGTTGTAAAGTCCTATTGTTTGTTTTTCATTGTTGTGTTAGGATGTTGGCCAGAGGCTGAGTGGGACAAGGAGAGAAGATACTTTTCTTCTTGCCCTGATCAGAAGAGAGCTGAAATCACATCCTTTGAGTTCCAGCTTATTAGATAAGGTTCAGAAAGAGCTGAAGCTTCAGGACCCGATCTCTTCAGGATTCCTTCACCAATCTCAGCTGAGCCGCCTCTTCTTAAGGCATGAAATCTCTCTACAGTTGCCAACAATCAAGATCCTTTGCCAGAGATTTTCTAGAAGGGGCTCTCCTGAAATGGTATGGCCATCTTTCTATTTTAGATGTGGTTTCCTTTTGTTTCCTGTAACTGTACCCTCCAGAGTAATAGAATTAAGAGGTAGCTCCCTTCTTGAAAATGACCTTTACTGTTGACCCCTAAGATAAAAGGTTTCTATTCCTATGTGGAAATTTCTAATTAGAATAGACTAGAATAGAAATAGGTTTAGGCTTCTTAGCTCTATTTAATTTCTCTTTAAAGGGCTTTCCTGTCCCAACTTATGTTGTCTGCTCTTCACACTATTAGGGTAGTTACAGATACAAGAAAATGGGCCATTTGGGTTCATTCATGAGCTGGCTCAATCTGCAAGCTCCAAGGTACAAATGGAGAACTGGATTAAGATCAGTTTCCTAGAGTGTTAGGCGTGGAAGGTATCATTGAAATTTACTGATTAGAAAACTGAGGCCCGAATGTTGCCCAGGAACTTGCTCAGAGCACCCAGGGAATCAATGGCAGATTCAAGACTGAGAAACAGATCCACCAATGACAAGCCCAGGGTTCTTTGGGCACAGCACTTCCCAAGTTCACGCCTTTGGCTGAATATAAAGTGCGGTCCAAGGGAAAATACCCTAAAATAGGCAGGAATAATAACAATGGGGCAATCACTAGTGAGCATGTATCAGTAGTAAGGTAATAGGCAAAGAGCACAAACCTCAGAAGAGAAGGCCTGAACTTTAATCCTTAATATTACCATCATTAACTCTGATGCCTCAGTGATCTTGTCTAGAAAACAAGCCATTACTAAATCTCAGGATGTAGTAATATGATAAATGCAAGCCAGTAGAATTTGTTATATGTTTATGAGATGCATTTAGTCATGCAATAGCAACTTATTACAACCTAGATGAATATTCAGTTCAGCCAAATTTTCTGGCTGGAGATCTAGTTTCTCTGCCTAGCTTCCCTCCCCTCCTGCTACTCCTTCCACTACCCTGGAGTTGCCCACCCCTCAGAGTCCCTAGGATAGCATCCAGACCAAGCAATGGAAATGGATGACATTCCTTCAGTCCCTTCCTAAGTAGCACAAAGTTCTTCAGATTTTTTTTTACCTAGCCTAATAAAGTCTTGTCTTCAGATTATCTAAACATATCTGCTGAATACATCTAAGTAGATCTGAATATACCTGCTGAATACATCTTATGTATAATAAATATATATTAGGAATCTAAGAAAGAACAAGGGGTGTGAGGACTAGAGATTAGGTTATGCTATAGTAACAAACTCGAAATCTTAGTGGCTTAAAATAACAAACATTTATTTTTCATTTACATTTCCATAGAGCCAGCCACAGGTCCTTCCAAGCATTGTCAGTATGTTAGCGCCAGGAACCAAGCTGATGAAACAGCCACTATAAGATATTTTTGGACAGGATGGCAGAAAGGGAGAAAAAGAGTACTCTGGATTTCACATCAGCAGTTTAATCCTCAACCCAGAGTTGGCACATGTCTCTTCTACTTACAATTCATTAGCCGGAACTAGTCATATGGCCTACCCAACCACAAGGCAACCAGGAAGTACAATTTTACTATTTGTCCAGAAGGGAGAATAATAGGAATATCTCGTAAAAAGCACTAATAATTATGATACTGCATTTTTTCAATGGTCTTTAAAACTTTTATGGTAAACGTTTTCCAAATACATTTTATCTCAGCAGGCCTCTTTCCCTTATATGTAAATTAAGTGAGGCTGTTCTATTTTATTTTCAGGTGAATTATGGAAAGCTACTCTGGTTTTTAAAACATGCAGCTTCGAATAATCTACAGCAAAGCAAAGCAGTTGAGGACAGAAACCTGAGGAAAATTGAGAGTTATAGCAATCATGGCCAAAGGTATCCTTCTCCCCTTTTGCAGGCATATTATTCCTGGATATTTTTGTTTGGACTGCTGGGAAAAAAGCACCATAGACTGGGTGGCTTATAAAGAACAGAAATGTATGGCTTACAGTTCTGGAGGTTGAAAGTTCAAGATCAGGGTGCCAGTCTGGTTGGGTTCTGATGAGGGCTGTCTTTTGGGTTATAGACTATTGACTTCTCCCTGAATCTTCACATGGCACAAAGAGAGCTAGCAAGCTCTTTGGCCTTTTCTTATAAGGTCACTGCTATGGTTTGAATGTATCCCTCAAAGCTCATGTGTTGGAAACTTAATCCCCAATGCAACAGTGTTGGGAGATGGGACCTTATAAGAAGCAGGACAAAGGGCTCTGCCTTCATGAATGGATTCATGTTATTATCTCAGGCCTGAGTTAGTTACCAGGAGAGTGAGTTTGTTATAAAAGTAAGTTTGGATCCCACTCTTGTCCTCTCTTGCTCTTCTGCCTTCCACTAATGAATGATGCAGCAAGAAAGCCCTTGCTAGATGCAGGCCTCTCAACCTTGGACTTCCCAACCTCCAGAACTTTAACAAACAAATCTCTGGTCTTTATAAATTACCCAGTCTCAGGTATTCTGTTGTAGCAGCACAAAATAGATGAAGACAGGCACTAATCCCACTCTTGAGGGCTCTCAAAGGCCTCACTTTCTAATACCTCATCTTGGCATTAAGTTTCAATGTATGTACTTTGGAGGGAAACAAACATTCAGTCCATCATACTAGACTCCTAGAGCTGGCAGGGATCTTGGAGGCATTCACTCTAAAGCCTCCCTCAATGCAGAATCACGTTGCTCTTCACCAGCACTTGGCTTATGCTTCACATTTTCTCTCTTGTACGCAGGCCAGCATAGAAAGTTATTTGTGGCAATTGCATTTTTTTTTTTAACATCAAGCATGTATCCTTTTATGAGGTTGCTGTGTGGAAACGAAAAGCCTCATTATGAAATAAGATATTGTGTATGACAGAGCTCATTTAGATAGTATGATTCCAGAAACCCATTCAGTCAGTGAACTCTTGGGTTATAGGCACTAGCACTAGCAAAGAAAGGTGTGAGGTACAGGAATCAATAATCCCTTCACATAATCTCAAGGGAAAGAAATGACTCAAAATAAAAATAAGATGTGGGGAATATCCTTAGAGATAAGGCACACTAAAGTATGATATCTATGTTCACCATGAAAAGTGACAAAGTGCCGTGGTTAAGAGCATAACCTCCATTGCAGAAGCCCATATTCAAGTCAACTCTGCCACATAGTGGCTGCATGACCTTGGCAATTCACTTAACCTCTCTGTGCTTCCATTCTCCAACTGTAAAAAGAGGATAATAGACTTCACTCCATTGATTTGCAAGAGTAACTAGGTTAATAAATTCAGAGTTCTAAGATAATCAGTGCCTGGTACATAGAAAGTGCTATATAAGTGTTTTTACTATTTTTAGACTATTTTTCCAGAAGACTCTCTTTTCAGTTATAAATAATGTGACATAGTGATTATGAGCACATGGCATTACAGTTAAGTGCTTCACTCTAGGAAAAAGGTAGGGTTTCTTGGGAAAATGCCCCTGGGCAACAGTGGTAGACTCGATTCCTTCCTACAGTGTACCCTTTTACACTGTGATACTTCATTTAACAAACACTCGTTAAATATCAGCTACCTGTCAGACCCACTTTACTAGGCACAGTGAATTCCAGGGTTGGAAAGACTCAGTCTTTTTCTAGGGCTCGCAGCCCAAAGAAAATGATACTGCCATGTGGGTACTTTAGTCAAGTATCATTCTGGGAGCAACTGTCTTACTGAGAGCTATAAAGCTCTGGAAAGTTTTCATAATCAGCAATCACCTTTCACATAATACAGACTGTGAAGTTTTAGCCATGAGAGGTGATAGACTATATTGTGGAACACTTGGCCACTCACTGGCAGATAAGGTCTTATGAGTCCTAGACAGGAAGCCTTTGCTGATTTCTGGACTAGGTTATATCTCCTTGTTATGTGGTCCCACAGTTCTTACCCTTCATAACAGCCATCATATTTGTAGTTGTTTATTTGCTATTTGAGGTTAGGAATGATGGCTCTCCTGGTCAGCTATGTGTCTAGCATAGATCTAGCATAGTCCCTGGCATATAAGAGATGCTCAGTATTTGTTGAATGTGATTGGCACCTCCAAATATCTAAAAAGCTCACATCACTTCATTTTCAGGGATACCTGGATATCTGCTCTATAATAAAGGTGCATAAAGAGATCATTTTGAGTTCATCAAAGAAGGTGCAGCTTTACATAGACCAGACACTATGTCTATAGAAGTACAAGACTGATAGCCTGTAATAAAACCGGATTCTTTATTAATTAATGGGTGGCTCAGAAAAATCTTCTTCCCATGGTCTGTCAGGTAGAACCTCTAGTAGGTTAGTTTTGTGATGTTTAAAAAGGTTCCAGCAACACCAGTGCAGCTGGGTGGCAACAGTTCTCATCTCCTAAGTTGGACCTGATGAAATAAACTTCTGCAACAGGCTAAGAACCCCTACCAGCTGCAGGAAATGGGTTCCATACACACCTGCCCATTCAGTACTTGGTGTACTGAACAAGAGGACCAAAGCCTCATGAAAGCCTACCCCCAAGAACTGGCATTGCAAGAAAAGAGAAAGGAAAACTTCTGACTCATATCTGGACTAGAGATATCTGATTGGCAGAATCTGGGTCATGTGCCCTAGCAGCAAAGAGAGACCGGTAAAGCAAAGAGTTGGCATTCTCCTGTGCTACAGAGAAAGGAATACTATCTCATGAGCTGGGAAACTCCCTGAACAGGGGAAACTAGTGACCAGGATAAAGACACACATTCACTATGCCTTCCCATTTCAAACTTTTGGAAAACACTATGTATTCTTGAGTAGTTTAGAATAGTGTAATTTTGGGTCAAACCTTGTATAAGATTCACAGAGAAAAAAAAAGGAATAATGTTACCTTTAGAAAAAGTTATATACATCTAAAATGAACCAATACCACGTACTCTACAAGATCCCTGAGAAATAGTAAAGAACAAAAGAGACTTGACCTCTTAGAGCAGTCTACTAGGGAAGTCTGATTTGAAACAATTACTAAGGAAATAGAGATGTGATTATAATAGAGATCTATTAAGGAAAAGAACAAAGTACTATGAAAGAGTATATCAAGCAGGGGTGCACTGGAGCCCGAACTGAAGGCCAATGATGCACACCTCTTCCCAAGTCCTCATTCAGAAATGTCACCTTGGTACCTAGAAATCAGTCACAGTGGGAGTATTTACACCAGGAAAATTGGTAATGCAACCAATTAGGGCTTTATCTTGGAGAGCTGGTTGTTAAAGATGTACCAGCATACCATTGAAAGAAAACCAATTTAGATGAGTAGAGGTTGGAGGAATGTCATAGACTGTCCCTCTGGGTATTTGGGCATTTAAGTTGAGTCAGTGAAAAACAGGAGAATCTTCACTGATGAAACAGCAGTTCAGCTGAATCTGGAGGGGCCAATAAATTTGACTGTTAAATGAACAAACATCTCAAACTGATTTCGTCAAATAAATGACTGTAACAATTTTCACCCTCTTGTTTTTCACCTATTATTTAAAGTAACAATAATTAGACAAACCATTCTAATAATTACATATATTTGCATGCCAGAGTTTAAGTAAATAATGACTCCAAACGTTTTTGGGTTTTTCATATATAAAGACTAGAGTTAAGGTTAATGCAGGAAATTTACCTGGTTCAAGATTTCATACTATATGTGTTCCCTGATTACAGGGATCTTTGCTTTGCTGGTGGCAATGGGAAGTTTTGGAATTTGATTTGCCATCAGTAATTATCTGAGTTTAAGAAGAGTAAGATCAAGCAGGTAAACTATTGTGATTACTCTCAACCTGGAAAAAAGAGTCAAAAAGATGGATTTTGAATTTTGGCCGATGCTGTAGTCATATGGATTACCTCCTAAGAAGAGACTGTAGAGCTCATTTAGATGGAGTAGATGCCAGTTAATTTAGGAAATGTCCATATACACTTGTATGACCAGGTTACTAGTCATAGACTGAGAAGGCCTTCATGAGTGGGTTCTCTGGTTCCAGTGTGTAGCAGAGGTGAGAGACACAGCATGAAAGTTTGCAGCTGCTTTAAGAGGTTCATGTTTTCATAGCTTTTTCCCTGCCCTCTCCAAATAGCACTCCACCCCAAGACTCCAGCTCACAGCAAGAACTAAACAAGAGCCTGTTGGAGATTCTAAAGATGGCACTGAAGACAACCAACGGCAAACTCAACATAGAAAACCTCAATCTGAGCTTTCGAAAGGAAGATCACTCATTCTCTGGCTGCCTCCCTCCACCCAAGGTAACCTGAGTTCTGTTTCAGATTTGCTCCTCTCTAAAAGCCTACCTTAGGGCATCAGGTCTATAGTAATAAAACACAGTGATGATCTGTATTCTGCATGTGGATTATATTACACAATTGTTTGTTTTCTGTGCCTGAGAAGAGAAAAGTAAAACAGAAAAGGAATTGTGAAATATGCAGGAATTGTGAAATTGGTCCTAGAATTACTTATATTGGGCCATGTTTTATGCTAATAATAGGGAATATGACAATACTCAAATTATATTTTATAATGGAAATCAAGTATTTTTCCAAGGCCGAATGTTCATTTCTCACACATTCTCTCAGCTTCCAGCAAGATCAGCATGTGGTCTCCCATTCCTTAGGAACACCAAATTTTAGGGACAGGTGTAATTTATTGTTAATAGAAGTTAGCATGCTGTTTTGGAAAATTAATTAACAGTGCAGTGTTTCATGGATGAGGATTCGGAACCATATTAACTGATGGATCTGCTGTAGCCAAACAAACTCAATTGTAGTGCTATCTTGGATGGAGGTGAAATAATAATTACCACCATCCCTATAATTCCATTAATAATACCTCATCACCACCACACTTTTTTGAGTTTTTACTAAGTGCCAAGCACTGTGCTAAATGCTTTACTTACATTATCTCATATAACACAAAGTTAAGTCCTTATAAAATGTTACAAAGCCTGGGTAGATGCTATTATATTCATTTAATAACTGAAAAAACTGAGTCTCAGAAAGGCCAGTTGAATCCCCCCAAGGGCCACAGGTTACACATGACAGAGCCAGCATTCAAAGTACAGAAGAGTTCTGGAAATTGAGAGCCAGAATTGGAATTCCACTGGGTAGAAATTATCTGGAAGATTCTACTGAGACCAATGGACAAGAATTAGAATTCCAGAGGATTGGAAAGAAGTAGAAATAATAGCCCTGTGGGAAAGACTAGAAAATGCCTTTCATCTAAGTATACGTGGGTAAGAATTGAGGGAGTCAGAGAATTTAAAAGTACAAGGGCCGGGCTCGGTGGCTCAGCCTGTAATCCCACACTTTGGGAGGCCGAGGTGAGTGAATTGCCTGAGCCCGCGGGTTCAAGACCCACCTGGGCAACTTGGCGAGACCTCATCCCTACAATAAACCAAAAAATTAGCCGGGCGTGGTAGCGCGCGCCTGTAGTTCCAGCTACTTGGAAGGCTGAGGCGGAAGGATCGCCAGAGTCCAGCAGGTCGAGGCTGCGGTGGCC
>CAUYQG010080508.1:0-43366 GCA_963574415.1 Tarsius wallacei
CTGCAGTCTTGATCTGGTGGGCTCAGGTGACTGTTTGGCCTCAGCCTTCCAAGTAGCTGGGACTACAGGCCTGCACCACCATGCCCGGTTAATTTTTTTCATTTATTGTAGAGATGAAGTCTCGTCATGTTGCCCAGGCTGGTCTCAAACTCCTGGGCTCAGGCAATCCTCTCGCCTTGACTTCCCAAAGTGCTAGGATTACAAGCATAAGCCACTGTGCCTGGCCGGGAATAATAATCCTTTAAAGAATGTAATCATGAATTGCTCAATATGAAAGTTTTTTTTAAAGCAGTTCTAATGAGATACAATTTACATATCATACAATTCACCTAGTCAATGACGTTTTAGTGTAATCAGAGCTGTACAACCATCAGCAACATCAATTTTAGGCTACCACGAATGTGAGACAAATCTTGTACTCATTGGCAATCACTTCCCATGTACCCCTCCTCAAATCCCCCAGGCTCAGGCAACCACTAATCTATTTTCTTTCTCTGTGGATTTGCTTAATCTGGACATTTCACATAAATGGGATTGTATAATATGTGATCTTTTGTAACCGTTTTTTTCCACTGGACATAATGTTTTGTTCATTCATGATGCAGCATATATCAAAGCGTCATTTCTTTTTATTGCTGAATAATATTTCATTGCATGGATATTTCACATTTTATGTATACATTCATCCATTTGGGTTGTGTGCCATTATGAATAAGCTGCTGTGAACATTTATGCATAAGTGTTTTGTGCATGTGTGTTTTCATTTTTCTTGAGCATCTACTTAGGAGTGGAATTGCTGGGTCATATGGTAATTCTATGTTTAACTTTTTGAGGACCTGCCGGACTATTTTCCCAAGTGGCTGCACTTTTTTCATTACCATTACATTAGCAGTATATACGGTTCCAAGTTCTTCCTACCCTTGTCAACACTTGTTAATATTTGTACTTTTAACTATAGCCATTTTTTGAACATGAAGTGCTATCTCATTGTGGTTTTGATTTGCATTTCCCTTATGTCTAATCTAATAATGTTGAGTATCTTTTCATGTATAAAACAACCATTTGTATATTGTCTTTTTTTTTAACTTTTTTTTTTTTTTGAGTTGGAGTCTCACTCTGTCACCCAGACTGGAGTGCAGTGGCCGCTCCCGGCCACCACAGTTTCGACCTGCTGGGCTCCGGCTATGCTTCTGCCTCAGCCTTCCAAGTAGTGGAACTACAGGCGCATGCTACCACGCACGGCTAATTTTTTTTTTTTTTTTTTTGAGTTGGAGTCTCACTCTGTCGCCCAGACTGGAGTGCAGTGGCCACTCCCAGCCACTGCAGCCTCGACCTACTGGGCTCCGGCGATCCTTCCGCCTCAGCCTTCCAAGTAGCTGGAACTACAGGCGTGCGCTACCACGCCTGACTAATTTTTTGATTTATTGTAGAGATGAGGTCGTGCTTGCCCAGGCGGGTCTCGAACCCGCAGGCTCAGGCAATCCACTCACCTCAGCCTCCCAAGCGTGGGATTACAGGCTGAGCCGCCGAGCCCGGCTTGTATATTGTCTTTGAAGGAACGTCTAATCACATCTATTGTCCATTTTTAAACTGAGTCACTTAAAAATTAATATTATATTAATTTTGATTTTCAACATTGCACTTTAGCTTTATTTATCTATTTATTTTTAAAATTTTAGATTCAGGGGATACGAGTGCATGTTTGTTATATGAGCATATGGTGGACTGGTGGGAATGGGGTCTTTGGTGTTCTCATTCTCCAAATAGTAAACATCGGACTTGATAGGAAACTTCATCCTCACCCCACTCCCTGCCTCTCTGCTTTTGGTGTCTTCAGTGTCTATTATTTTTATCTTTATGATCATTTAGCTCTCGCATATAAGTGAGAACATGCAGTGTTTGATTTTCTGTTGTTCTGAGTTAGTTCACTTAGAGTAATGGCCTCTAGCCTCATCCGTGCTGCTGCAGAGAACATAATTTTGCTCTTTTTTATGGCTATGTAGTATTCCATGGTGTATATTATACTACATTTTCCCTATCCAATCCACTGTTGGTGGGCATTTAGGTTGGCTTCATGACTTTGGTATTGCAAATAGTGCTGCAATAGACATACAAGGGCAGATGTCTTTCTAATGTAATCATTGCTTTTCCTTTGGGTAGCTGTTCAGCAGTCAGATTGCTGAATCCAATGGTAGTTCTATTTTCAGTTCTTTGAGAAATCTCCATACTGTTTTCAATAGAGGCTGAACTAGTTTACCATCTCACCAATTGCATACGAATGTTTCCTTTTCTCTACATCCATTCCAAAATCTGTTGTTCTTCAACTTTTAATAATAGCCATTCTGAATGGTGTAAGATAATGTATCATCGTGGTTTTCATTTGTATTTCTCTGACAATTAGTGATGTTGAGAATCTTTTTTTGTGGGCTGCTTGTGTGTCTTCTTTTGAGAAGCTTCTGTTCATGTCCTTTGCCCACTTTTTAATGGGATTGATTGTTTACTTTTTCATGTTGAGTTGTTTGAGTTCCTTGAGGATTCTGGATATTAGTGTTTTGTCTGAGGCAGAATTGGCAAGTATTTTCTCTCATTCTGTAGGTTTTCTGTTTACTCTGTTGATTATTTATTTATTTATTGCTGTGTGGAAGGTTTTTAGTTTAATTAAATTCCATTTGTTTATTTTCGGTTTTTGTTGCATTTGCTTTTGGAGTCTGTGTCATAAATCGTTTGCCTAGGCCAATGTCCAGAAGAGTTCTTCCTGTTTTCCTTGAGTATTTTTATAGTTTAATGTCTTACATTTAAATCTTTAATCCACCTTGAGTTAATTTTGGCACATGGCAAGAGTTAGGGATCCAGTTTCATTCTTCTGCATATGGCTAGCCATTTTCCCCAGCACTGTTTATTAAATAGGGTGTTTTTCCCCCATCATTTATTTTTGTTGCTTTTGCAAAAGATTAGAGGCTTTATTTCTGAATTCTCTATTCTGTTCCGTTAATCTATCTGCCTATTTTGTACCAGTATCATATTGTTTTACTTATTATAGCCTTATACTATAATTTGAAGTCAGGCAATGTAATATTTCTGGCTTTGTTCTTTTACTTAGGATTGCTTTGGCTACTTGGGCTCCCTTTTGGTTCAATATGAACTTTAGGATTGTTTTTGCTTGTTCTATTTTAAAAAATGATGTTGGTAATTTGATAGAGACTGCATTGACAGAAGATTGCTTTGGGTAGTATGGTCATTTTAATAATACTGATTCTTCCAGTTGATGACCATGGGATGGTTTTCCATTTGTTTTAACATCTATGATTTCTTTCATCATTGTTTTGTGGTTCTTTTTGTAGAGATCTGTCACCTCCCTGGTTACATGTATTTCTTGGTATTTGTGTGTGTGTGTGTGTGTGTGTGTGTGTGTGTCTATTGTAAATGAGATTGAGCTTTTCATTTGGTTCTTGTCTTGAGTGTTAGTGGTGTATAGAACTGCTACTGATTTTTGTACGTTGATTTTGTATCCTGAAACTTTGCTGAAGTCTATTCACCAGGTCTAGGAGTCTCTTGGAGGAGTCTTTAGGGTTTTCTAGGTATACGATCATGTCATCAGCAAACAGAGATAGTTTGGCTTCTTCCTTGACAATTTAAATGCCTTTTATTTCTTTCTCTTGCCTGATTGCTCTGGTGACAACTTCTAGTACTATGTTGAATAGGAATGGTTAAAAATTATGTAGCTCTCTATGTATTCTAGATATAAGTGTTTTATTGGACATACGATTTGCAAATATTTTCTCTCATTCTATGGGTTGTCTTTTCACTTTCTTGATAATGTTATCTGAAGCACAAAAGTTTTTCATTTTGATAAAATATAATTTATTTGGCGGGGAGTGTCACTTGTGATTTTGGTGTCATATGTAAGAAGGCTTTGCCGACTTCAGGTCATGAAGATTTACTCCTATATTAGTGTCTTCTATTCCTTGTTGATCTTCTTTCCTTTTTTTTTTTTTTGTTTATTACCTAAGTGAGGTATTTAAATCTCCATTGATTACTTTTGAATTATCTATTTCTCCTGTCAATTCTGTCCATTTTTTGCTGTATGTGGGAACTCTGTTGTTAGGTGCATATGTGTTTATAATTGTTAAATCTTCTTGATGAATTGCCCCTTTTATCATTATAAAATGTTCTTTGTCTTTAATAACACTTTTTATTTTAAATCTGTTTTGTCCAATATTAGTATAGCCACTCCAGCTTCTTATAATTGATATTTGCACGACATATTATGATATATCCTTTTCTGTGCTTTCACTTTGCATCCTCAATCTATACAAAACAAATAAGAAAATGTCAAACAACTAATAAGCATTCTCTATGACCCAGCAATTTTACTCTGAAGCATGTACCCAACAGAGATATGCACATATATTTTTTAAAAAACATATACTAGAATGTTCATAAAACACTATTTGTAGTAGCCTTAAACTGGAAGCAAACCAAATGCCCATAAATAGCAGAATGAGTAAATACTTATTGGTATAGTTATATAATAGAATATTATACTTCAATGAAAATTAATGATATACAACCACATGTAATAATAGGACTGAAGCTCACAAACATAATATTGAGTTAAAGAAGATCAACACAAAAGAATACATATGCGTGAGTTCATTTAGATAAGCTGTGGGAACAGATAAGTTAATCTATGCTATTGAAAGTCAGGATAGTGGTTACCCGTGGGTTAATAAGCAGTAAAAGGGAGAGTGAAGGGAAAATTCTGGGGTGTTTCTTGATCTGGGTGATTGTTACTCACTTGTGTTTGCTTTGTGAAAATCGACTGATTTGTGTACTTTTTAATATCTATATTAGACTTCAACTAACAAAATTTTAAAGAGGGCTATAGCTAAGTAAACTATGGAGTGCTTTACTTAAGAAAAAAAAGTTAGCTAGCATATACTGAAACCCAACAAAGATAACACAACAATTTTTTTTTACCAAACCTACTTAGGACTACAGATACAAAGCACATATAAAAAACACTAGCAAATCTAATCTAGGATCATATCAAAAGATTAATGCTCTAGGAAACCATGAATGATTCAATATTAGAAAATCTAAACATATAATTGACTGCATCAATAGGTCAAAAGAGACAAATTTCATGTTCATCCTAATAAATGTCAAAAGACAATTAACAAAATTCAATATCCATTTCTGATAAAAGTTAAACAAATTACATACAGAATAGTCTCTCAAAATGATTTAAAAATTATTTCAAACCAGTAGCTTACATCATATTTAAAAGCAAAACAATAGAGCAGTGTTTTTCAAATTTGTTTTGTCAAGGTACATGACAAATTATAATATATTGAAGAACTACCAGTAGGAACTCATGACATATATATAACACAATGTTAAGATGGGACTTTTCCTGTTGACTCAGAGTTTCAGCTGAGTCTTCAAAATCTGAGAACAAATACAATAGTTGTTGAATATCTCTACATCCTGCACCTCTTGGGTGGTGCTGGACTGTTTATGCAGAACAGGCTAAGAAACTGTGAAACCCTCTGCCAACACTGACCCTTCATTCCTCCAGGATATAAAAGAAAAGACAAAGAATTTATAGTTATTGAAGAGGCCTATGTTGAGCTTTTTTTTTTTTTTTTTTTAAAGAATGACTAGTCAGTCATGTATTTCCCCCATGGAGAAAAGAGAGTCTTCAGGTGAAGACTTTAAGAGTACCATTTAGAAAGTTTGGCATGGGCCACTTGGTTAGAGAGAGACAGGAACTGGTATCTGATTGACTCCTGAAAATTTTAAAGGCAAGAGGCTATGACTGGTCATAAGCTCCAAGACAACAAAGCCAAAGGAAGAAGTTGATTAGAAAACCCTGCCTTTCTGAGTTGAGCATGGCAAAAAATGTGTGAGTTACCCATGGCCCAAATATGAGTCCCCTAGAATAGAGATGGATTATATAATTTTGAGAGGGTCTCTGGCTAAGCTGATGCCAACAGAAAGGTTAACATTTATACAATGCTATAAATATGCTAAAAAGAAATGAGCTATCAAGCCATGAAAAGACATGGAAGAACCTTAAATGTATATTGCTAAGTGAAAGAAGCCAGTCTGAAAAGGCTACATACTGTATGATTCCAACTGTGGGATATATTGGAAAAGGTAAAACTATAGAGCCAATAAAAAGACCAGTGATTACAAGGAGGTTGGGAGGGGTGGGAAGAGGAAAAATACGAGGGATGAGTATGTGGAGCACAGCGGATTTTTAGGGCCGTGAAACTACTGTGTAGGACACAGTATTGTCAAACCAAAAAAATCTGAGCAGAACAAAGAGTGAATCTAAGCCATGGGCTTTGAAAGGCAATGATGTGTCAACGCAGGTTCCTCCATTGTAACAAAAGTACCACTCTAGTGAGGGATGTTGATAGCAGGGGAGATTGCCTGTGTGTCGGGTATATGGGAACTCTGTGCTTTCTGATTAATTTTGCTGTAGTTAAGCTGCTCTTAAAATACCTACATATTTTTTAAAGATCTGTAGTTGAAAACATATTTTGTTTGCTCAGTATTCTTAGTGGTCAGTAGCAGTCAAAGAGTATTGATGAAATATTTTTCTTGATTTAGAGCAAGAAGACCAGTGTACAAGTCTTGATATCAGTGTCCTCTTACCAGTACCTTTTAGGAATAATTACTCTACTCTGAGTCTTTTTTCCAGTTGTCTGTAAAATGGAATCAAATGGAACAATGTGCATGAAGATATTTTGTAACTATTATGCAAATTAATATAATCACAATAATGACAGATTCACTTGTACTTTACTCTCCTTTTGGTATATCTTTTCCCAGATGAATACAGATTGAGCTAAAATCAGATGACCTTAGGTGGTCATTTGTTTTGTTTGTCTTGGCTTTTTTTGTTAAACACTGGTTTTAATGAATATTACAATACTTTGTCATTTCACCAATTCATAACAAAAATATATTGGTGTGCAATTTTATGTGTGACACTTTAAGACAATTCTGTGTTATACTATTTAAAAGATTGCTGAAGTGTCTTACTAGTACTATTATAATTGTCATGACATATCTGCTTTCTTATGACTCAATCATACATAGAACTCTGTAATTCTCCAAAATCGTAAAATTGTTTCAAATATTTATATTAAAAATAATTTATAAGCCTATATCCATTGGCATCAGACTGATCTGTGCTTAAATTTTGGCCCTAAAAATATTGCCTGTGTGATTTTTTGGCAAGAAGTAGTTTTAATTCTTAGTTAATTCATCTAAAAATAGTTAGATATCTATATGTTAGATGGAGTGACACATGTGTTTAAATTAATGCCAATAAAAGTAGATTTCTATTTCATGAAGCTAGAGAAGAGTCTTGAAGAAGTAATTTTAAAGTTAATCTGGAAGAAAAGGTATGCAACAATGCTGAACATTAAAAATAATTATAAAGTACAACAATAATATATTATTTCAGAAGATAACTTTATATTTGTTGTAATCAACAAAGGAACCAGCAACTTCTAAAGCTTTTCCGAAGGTGAGAAGTATGGGAAGGAGAGAAAGATAATGAGAAGGAAGAAAATAAATGAGAATGAGTGCAGTCTTATTAATTATTACTTATTGATGCCAGTCTTCCAGACTGGCATCATAGGACTCTGCTGGACATTTCTGGGTGGACTTGCCATCACACTAGGTAACCCAGAGTTTAAGATGCAGTCATTTCTCAAGCCAGCTATCTGTTTGTGGCCACCAATGGTTCTGTGTAGATATGGCCCAATCGATTTCTTTTCCGGTAGCAGATTTTTGCTGCTTTTCTCCAAGATGCTTTACAATAGCTTAAGTTAATTAACCTCTTAGATTAGCTCTTCTACAAAGATTATTCCAACATTCTTTAAGATTGAGATGTGCCATATTCTTTAACAGCAGTTGTATGTAATTCATACATTCTGTCCCACCTTGGAAATTCAATTCAGCCTTGAAAATAGGTATTCTCTCTTTTCAATAAGGGTCCATGGTATATGGGCACCGATTTGTTTATATTGATAGTTTAAAGATGAGTTGGTCCTACACTTAGACATGATTCCCAGTTTAACATTTTATTAAAAATGTGTTAGTGACATTAAGCTATTCACCCTGACCTTCATTCCCAAGGTTTATTACAAAAGTCCATCAAAGCCCTGCCTCTCCAGACTCAGCAAGACAACACTGAATGATTGCTGAAAGAGCGATTTCAAAAGCACAATCTTGCAGAAGCATTCTTCTCATTTCCGTAATATCTACATAATCACCTTGAAGATTAAAAACAAATCTTGCTCCTCCGTGGGGAGCAAGAACGTTGGGGTATTCATTGATTGACAAAAATGTCGGGTTGCTCACTGATTTCCCAAAGTAGTGATGCTTCTTTCCCTGGGCAGTACTGAAGTCCTTAGATGCTGTTTGATGAATTGGTAGAACATGTTTGCAACTTTTGCAATCTGGTATTGATTCACTCTCCTCATCTCAAACCTTTCCAAATTATTATTTTATTGAGGAGGAAAGCAGGGATACCACAAAGTGACATATATCCCTAAGAAACCTTGGCAGGCAGCCCTTTCCAACCAGAAACTGCAGTGGCCCCCACCTGTCACTCTCAGAGGGACAGTATGTGCCAGGGTTTCCTTGCAGGAATACATCACGATCGAAGGCATGATTGTTCTTGTTCTTTTTTAAACGTTCATTTAAAAAAATCTGATGCTCAGAGTATTCCCAGTGACCTAGGTCTGACTGACTGTGAGGTTTTTCCACCACCTATTCTGCAATAATGAGTGACAAGTGTCTGTCCCAACATAGTGTATGGTGACTTTCTGGTTGGGTCACCCACGACAACAGGATGAGGAGAGATGTTGAGATTGGCCTCTAACGAAAAGAGTCCCCAAGGATGGTGAAATACTGAGTGATTTTCAAAGTAAATAAGATTATGATAATTCCCATCATGGTTACTCTTGACAAAATGTAGGGTGACCTTCAAATACTAGACAGGAGGGAGAGCCAAGGATGATAATAATGCAAGAAGTTCTTTTGAGACTCCCGGAAGAAGAGACTTCAGAAGAAAAATTCACCTTGAGGTGGGGACAGTGGAGGAGCTCGGTAAAGGTCTTTGAGCTTAGGATCAATGGATCTTGCATTGCAATTTCCACCGCCTTTTACTGGCTGTGTGTATTTTAGCAAGCCTCATTCACGTTCTGAACCCCAGTCACATCTTGAGGAAGTTGATGATGTTGAGGTCTCCCTCAGGAACTGTAAAGGCATGAGGCTACTGGAACTGGCTGGAAGGTCTTATGGCAAGAGTGTACCATTGATACAGCCATGGAAAAGGTTCTGATTGTCTGCAGAGTCTGCAAAGGTATTGCTATCTTCAGTTGTAGGAATTGGAGTGTTATTCCTGCTCTTATCAAGTCAATGTTTTAATGGCCTTCCTTCAGTATCTTAACATATTCCAAACGCTCTCCCCACCTCAGAGCCTTTGTCCATGCTAGTCTCCCTACCTGGAATGCTGTTTCCCATAGTCTAAGCCTGGTGAGCAGATCCTTCCAGTTTTTACTTAAATGTTGCTTTCTCAGATTAGATTTGGTGCCCTGCCACATGTTTTCAGAGCACCCAGCACCCTGCTTCAAAGCACTTATCATAATTATAATTCCATCTTTATTATGTGCATAATTGTATAATTTTCTCTTTTCTGTTGGAGTAGAGGTCCATGACGATAGTAGCCGTTTTCTGTCTGATTCAATACAATTTACTTCAATGGCCAATACTTGTGACAAGCATGCCTTAAGCACGCAATCAACATTCCCTATAGATTAAACCAGTGGGAACAAGAATCGCTTTTCTTGAGTACCTGCATATTTCAGGCCAAGTGAAGTCTTAGATATATCTACTCTCTTCCAACAGCAGCAACAACAACAACAAAATAGTCACTGTGGTACAATATTTGAATGAATTACATTGTTTGATGTATTAGTTCTCATAGTGCTTTCATTCCATCAGGACACTCTGCAACAAAGGCTCTTTGCAATGTATTTCAGAGAGCCAAAAGTTTTCAAACATAGAGGATTAAGTCTGATGGATCATAAGCTACTACAAAAAGGTAGCTAGAACTTCACAGAGTGTCTTATTAACAGCATTGCAGTCATCCTCAGTCAACTTGAAAGTGCATTTTCTTCTTCTGAACAGCCTGCAGCAGATGACTTATTTGATTGAAATAATTTAATGAGGTATGACATGGAAGTAAAGTATGGAGAAAAACCCCAACATGGCTCATTGAAAATGTTCATTTGATGAATTTTGGGATTTCAGTGGTTTAACATATTGCCTACAAGCAAGATTGGCATTGATAGGGTGATTTTTTTTTTCCCACCATAAAAAGTCATAAAAAAAGCAAAGCAAAAATGCTCTTTTGATTAAAAAAGCAACAAGACTTATAAATTCTAAAGGCTTCGGGTGACCAATTGTCCTGGTTCACCAGAGACTAAGGGGTTTTCTTGGAGGAGAGACTTGTTGCTAAATCTGTTAGTGTCCCCAACAAAACAGGATGGCTGGTCACACTAGCACAGAACACCAACTACAAATCGAGTCCGGCTCTGGGCAAGTTTATGGAATCCTATTCCCTAATCTGTGCAAGGAGGCCAAACAAGGGATGACGGATCCTACCGTTAGGCCTGAGACGAATAACATTCAACATTCTATGAAATGAAGACGATGATAGTGCAACAGCAGTGTTGGCGGGGAAACTTCGTGGAGACGACACTGTGAACACTAGCATTTACAATAAGCATGTGTAAGTCTCTGTGTCTGGAGAGGCTGTGAGCACTCAGGAATTTGCTCAGTTAACTTCCTCCTCGTGACAACTCAGTGGGGCAGGTAGTATTCTCATGACTCCCACTTTACGGGTGAAGTGAGGAAGAAAAAAGAGGGTAAGTCAAAGTTTGCTTAGGTCACCCAGAGAGTGAGCTGAGAATCAGACCGAGACAACTCCTCTCTTGGCCAGCGTCTCTTGATGGCTGAGATGAAAACATGGGGCTCCTTCCAGAGAGGGTTTGGGGAGCAAAAGACAAATCAGCCACAGGATCCTTCTGTGTGGATTGACTCACAAGGCTCAAGGAGCTGGGAAGTCACTGGATTCTGCACTAGATCTTGAATAAGAAGAGCCCTAGCTTTACCTCCCGCCTGCTAACGTTGTGCATCACGGCACTGCGCCCACGAAAAGATGAAATGCAACAGGCAGTTTAAGATGGCTGTTTCACAGACCGCCTGAATGTTTTCAACCCAGAGTGTGAGGCCCTTTCAGGAGGAAGTGGCCAGGAGCACATGCCATGTAGCAGGCTGTGGAGCTGGGCACGGAATCCTGGCGGGGGAAGGCTCCCCTGTGATGAGGTGGGAGGAAAGGCACAAAGGTTAGTCCCACTGGCAAGGAGGAGATAAGCTCGGGGGTGGAGGAGGAGACAGGTGGAGTCAGCCAAAGGCAATAATAAACAGGCCTTTCACGAGGGCCTCAGAACAACCCTGGGGAGGAGAACAAAATCAGCCCGTTAATAAATGGGAAGAGAAGGAAGTGACTGCTTCAAGAATGTCTGGGGCACTAAGCGACTTTAAAAATATTTTTAGCAAGAAAACTAGAGAGGCCCTGAGTGATTAATAGGGGATCCACATACACCAGACAGTCCTCAGAGCTAACATGGGGGAGATACAGAAAGCTGTCACTCTAAGGTCATCTGTCAAGCTGGTTATTTTCTTAGGGGGAGAACATCGCAGTGGCAAGGGCACAGGCGGTTTTCCTAGACTCTGCATGGAAGTGTCCCTATCTGTGACGTGGCTCCTTTTCCCATTCTGGGCCCCATCTTCAGGTGTGTTGATATCCACGATAGCCCCCGTTGTTCAGTTTTGCTTGGCAGGATTAACAGGAGAGGGCGGGACTGCATGAACAAGCAACATGGCGGCACCATGTCCAAGAGGCCTGCCATTTGGGGGTTCTTTCAACACTTCAAGTTTTGTTGGCAGAAAGGATTCTAAGAATCTTTTTCAGCTTCAGATAAGAAAATCTGGAAGCGAGGTCATTCAAATGGTACTCTTCAGAATTCAAAAAATGCTCACTTTGCCTTTTTTCCTGCTATTACTTTATATGCTTCTTATTTATGTAGAGAGGCGTTTCTTTGACTGTTGGAACCCTCGCCTTTATCTCATGCTTCCTATACAGCAGCGTCACCTAAAATGAGAGAACTCAGAATGGCTGTGGACAGGGCGACTGTACCACCTTGGTCTTGGGCCGCCCTCCAAAGACTGGTCCAGACACTTCAAAGAGATTACTTGGCATTACTAATCACCTCTGGGGAATGCAGAGCACTGAATTCTAAGTTTGAAACGAGTACTGAAATTGCTTCAGTAAAATAAACATTCAGGATTAAAAAAAAAAAAGAGAGATAAGAAGTAAGAGATGCGAAAGAATAGATCCACGGAACACACATTACATATTTAGCAAAAACAAGACACTTTTTCACTTTGGCACTTGCCTGAATGCCATTCACAGATAGTAGTGACATCTGTTCACCTTGTCGTGCCAGGCATAGTGGGGCGAGCACTGAATGACAATATTCTGTTTAAATCCTGTAAGGTGTATATTTTGGTTATCATGATCTGCCTCAAACAGAAGACAAAACTGAGGTTCATGATGGGTAAGGAGGCTAGTCAATGGCAGAGCCAGGACTGTCTGTCCCCGCAGCCAGCAACTTGCTACGTGCCTTCCTCAGTCATCACACTTTTGTAGGATTGATCATTTCAGTCACAAAACAACAGCAATAGTGAATTTAAAAATGTAATCAGATTTTCTTTCTTGCAATTTTTATTCATTTATTCTCTTATGTTTTCACTCATTTAATCACTCACCACTCACTTTCTTATTTCTCTCTCTCTCTCTCTCTCTCTCACACACACACACACACACACACACACACACACACAGAGGAATGGTCATTAATATTATAATCACTCTGAGCCTGTGAATTTGAGACCCGCCTGGGCAACTTGGCGAGAGCTCATCTCTACAATAAATCAAAAAATTAGCCTGGCGTGGTAGCGCACTGCATGCCTGTAGTTCCAGCTACTTGGAAGGCTGTGGCGGAAGGATCGCCAGAGCCCAGCAGGTCGAGGCTGCAGTGGCCGGGAGCGGCCACTGCACTCCAGTCTGGGTGATGGAGTGAGACTCCGACTCAAAAAAATATATACATTATAATCACTGCCCTTGAAGAGTTTAAAGTGGAACCTGTTCAAAGTTTGCTATACAGTGTAGATTAACACATTTTACCAGAAGATATGAGCAAAAAGAAATAGGAAAGAATTAAAGGAGTTTAGAGACAACAGGAAGAGAAGACATCTTACAAGTATAAATAAAATATTATTTCATGATGATCATTTGGCCACATCCCCATTGTTTGTATGCTGCATCCTGAATTACTGTGAAGAACAGGAGAAATTTCTCTGTGTGCATAGTAGGGACAAATTTACCTTCCATTTCTGATAACAAGAGAGTCAGAGTCTGTCCCTGCCACCAAAGATCTTTTGAAACAGCACAAATTCTCCTGTGCATTTTCAGAGTGAGGGCAGAATCAGGTTATCATGTTACTTGACTGAGGGCCATGAAGGGTGTCAGTGAAGACTTGGTTGCTTTATTTTTTAGTTTTATTTACATATATATTTATATTAGAGACAAAGCCTACACTATGTTGCCCAGGCTTGTCTTGAACTCCTGGGCTCAAGCAATCCTGTCACCTCAGCCTCCCAAAGTGCTGGGAGCCACCATGCCTGGCTGGGACTTGATTGCTTTAAAACATTTTAGGCCAGACTCGGTGGCTCAGCCTGTAATCCCAGCACTTTGGGAGGCCGAAGTGAGTGGATTGCCTGAGCCTGCGGGTTCAAGAACAGTCCAGGTAACTTGGTGAGACCTCGTCTCTACAATAAATCAAAAAAAAATTAGCCGGACGTGGTAGTGCACACCAGTAGTTCCAGCTACTTGGAATGCTGAGGTGGAAGGATCGCCAGAGCCCAGCAGGTCGACGCTGGGGTGGCCATGAGCATGCCACCGCATTCCAGCCTGGGCGATGGAGTGAGACTCCAATTCAAAAAAAAAAAAAAATCTTGGCACTAAGTTTGTTAAAGATGCAGAAGAGTCTGGGGAGGTATTTCAGAATCCCTACTCCTTGGGTATTTTTTAGGGACCGAGGGGTGTAACCCAGCCAGTGAGTGCAACCTGAGCCCTGAGCAGAAAGGGCCCTTGGGGACTGTGTCGGGGAGGGGACATGAAGCCATGGAAGGCACGGAAGACGCTGGACTAAGTGTGACCTCCACCACTGAGGGAGGAGAACCACAATGTAATGACATTCCGGAGCAATGGAAGGTATTCACGGGCACTCCAGTGAGGAGAGAGAAAAAGCAGAAGTGTTTCCAGTTTTAGGAAGAACACAGAGGAAGAAATTCAAGCTCAGGGAGATGGAGGAGATTATCCAGCTCAGAGACAACCAGAGACCTCACTCCATTTCATTCCTGACTCCACCTCTCCTGTGTGTCCCTGTTCTTTGCAACTTCCAAGGAAACGAGGGATGTGAACAGAGAGGAGGCTCTCGGAGAAGTTAAATTGTATTCCTTTTTGGCAACTCGAGTGAAAGGCTCTTAGACTAATTTAGAATTATTAATCATGATAAAGTTATGAAGGTTAAAGTTTCTCGAAACACTTACAGATATCACTTATCCAGATAGCACGTCCCCAGTTAATGTGGATAATTGGATTTTGGAGATACGTATACACTAATTGAGGGGGCAGGGATGTTGAGGCAGAAGAAAATGAAAACACTTGGAAAGGAATCGTGTCAGACTTATCATCCAAGATGAGGGCCAACTGCGTAGAGCTTAGATTTTTAATGACCTGCAAATGGCCTCAAAGAAAGGGCAAATTGGTGAAGTCTTCTGACTGGAGTAAGTCACATAATTAAGAGGTTATTTGTAACAGACCTAGCCAACGACCGGGTATTTAAAACAAAAATAAAACAAAACAAAATCTAAAAAATCCACAAAAAAAATCCCTCTGGATCAGATGGCATGAATTTGAAGAGAACTTCCCTTATGCCTTATGTAAGAGGTGCCTAACGATTTCTTTGCAAATTCTGACTAGTGTAAGTCCTAAACAACAGGCAAAATGTCTTAGTGTTGTCCAAATGCTATAAATGAAGTTAAATGGGAACATACGGATAACATTTCTATAAGACTGTACGTTTGCCAAAAGATTTATAATCACTTGTTCCTTAATATTCATAACATCCCTCTAAAGCAGAATTTCCCATCCTGGGACTGGGAGGCCTCGGGGATGGCGGAGGAATTTCAAGAGGGTCATGGGATTGGAGCTGCAGTATTTCAAACAGCTGTCTGGTGGTGATGGAAAATCGCGAGCTGGAGGAGGGAGGTACGAGCTCCCAGCACCCTGCGTTCCCCAGGCAAATCTCCCTCTGAGATCTGTGGCCCCTTGTCAGAACCAGGCCTGCTTCGTTGCAGGAATCCTAGGATTCTTCCCACTTTCCTGGACTCGTGGTAGCTCCAGCTCATAGGGGGTGTGGCATAGTAGAGGCTTCGGGGAACTGTGTTTGAATCTCAGCTTTGATCCTTGCTTGCTGGATGACTCTGGCAAGTTTCTTACCCTCTCTGAGCCTTAAGTACTACATGTGCTAAATGTCTGGGCAGTGTTTGTATTGTGCAGAGTTGTTAGAAAGAATGAATAAGATATTACCCTTAGCACCTTGTAGGCACGCGATGATCATAGTTACATGTTTCCATTGTCCTTCCAGGGGCTTCTCTGATGTTTCAGAAAACAAACACAAGAATCTTTTCAACTGGAGGATTATCCTTTGAATCTCTTTGATGAAAAGAAATAGAAGATACGTACATACATAACTATGAAAATAAATATATAACCGCTAATATTTCAATATATACTGCATCGATATCATAAAGCTTAATAAATCTTACATGACTTATTCCTGAACAGTGCCTCGCTGAACTTGGTCACTGAAAAGCCCGACTCCAGCCTTGGCAGAGGCTGGTGATGTTTGCTTGCTTATTTATTTATTTATTTGTTTAGGGGTCTCACTCTGTCACCGGTGACATTTATGTATGTATGTATGTATGTCAGGGTCTCACTCTGTTGCCCAGGCTGGAGTACAGTGGCAAGATCACGGCTCACCACAGCCTCGACTTCTTGAGCTCAGGCCATCTCTCTGCCTTAAACGAACAGTAACTGAGACGACAAGGGCACACCACCACACCCAGCTAACTTTCTGATTGTTTCTAGAGAGGAGGTCTTGCTATGTTTCCCAGGCTGGTCTCAAATTCCTGGGCTCAAGTGACCCTCCCACTTGGGCCTCCCAAAGTACTGGGATTACAAGTGTGAGCCACTGAGCCCAGTCCCATCTTTATTTTTTGGGATAGTTTATCTTCCTGGATAATATGATCAAAATATGATTTTTGTTTTGTTTTGTTTTAAAAGACAACAGGGGACTCCTTGTCTCACAAAGAACATTCACACTTTCAAGTATGCTGATGGCCGTTGCATCAAGACTCTGCCTTTCTCAGAAGTTATTCCATCTGGAAATTTCTTCACACTTTCTTATTTTCCATGTCCTAGTCTTTAAAGTGGATTGAAGGAGAAGGTTGAAGCTACAGTATTCCATGACAGTGGTAATGATGGTGGCACTTGCAGATCAACCGTGGTTTTTTAGTGCTAAGCATCGCTATTCTGAAGAAAAGCGTTATGTGATCACAGTTCTGGGAAACTGAAGGATTTGATGACTTGGATACTCAGTACCAATGAAAAACATTCTTTAGTGTGTTGGCAAGGAGAGGACAGAGATATCCTTGTGTGCAGTCCCATAGGCTGCCAGTCTTTGCAGGAGAAGACACAAAGTTAGAAGTTGTCTCTTATCTACACAATCGTATATTTAAGAATTCCTGCTAGCTTAGAATGTAACACTGGGCACTCCTTCCTCCTCCATAAATGTCTTGCAAATAGCTAATTCAGAAAGACCTCACTTAAAAGATGAGTGGTAATCAAAAAGAGATAAGCACAGTATCTATCCATGAAAAAAGGATGAATAAAACAAGAAAAACAAATGAGATTTGAAAAAGTTTCACTAGAAATATACTGCCACAAAACAGATGAAATTTATGACCCAACATGCTGTCATGAACTTAAAAAGAAAAAACGTAATGAAGCAATCAACTTTTAAAAACAGGCACACAAACAAACAAATCAGATATATAAAAGTTCAGAAAATATTTAGCAAGACAACAGGAGATGAAACACAAGCAGATAGAAAGCAGAGATGGCAACCTAGGAATGAAGACCACAGTGGGATACTTCTGGAAGCATGCCAAGAACCCATAGGATAGGCATGAAGAAAATTAATTAAATTAAATAGAAAAGGATTCGCAGAAAGATGATAGATACGAAGAGCTGACGGTAGATAAAACACACCTGCAAAAGAAACCTGAACGTGTGGACCAGGAATACTATTTTAATAAATAAAAATGTAAAACTTTTCGTATATTAAAGACTAAACTATTCAGTACAGCAGCCCTGACAGGGGCTACTCTGTCATAGGAGACATTAACTCAGAATGACCAACATCGACACACGCTACAGTTTGAATGTCTGTCCCCTGTTAAACCATATTGAAACTTAATCCGCAATGTAACAGTATTGAAAGGTGAGGATTTTAAGAGGTGATTGGGTCATGAGGGCTCTGCCCTCCTGAAAGGATTAATCCATTCATAGGCTAATGAATTGATGGATTAATGGGTTCATGGATTAATGGGTTATTTTAGAAGAGGGCTAGTTATCATGGGAGTAGGTATGCTATAAAAGCCAAGCTGGCTCTCTTGTGAGCCCTCTCACACTGTGATGCCTTCCGCCATGTTATGTAGCACAAGGCCCTTCCCAGAAGCTGAACAGATGTGGCTCTCGACCTCAGACTTCCCAATCTCCAGAACTGTAAGGAATGAGCTTATTTGACTTATTAATTACCCAGTTTGGTATATTCAGTTGTAGCAACAGAAAATGGACTAAGACAAGACGTAATCTAGAAAAGCTATTGGACTTCCAAGATACAAAAGAATCCTTGGGACTTTCTGGTAGCAATATTAAGTCACCTTGAAAAAAGTCATGCTGGTCTTAGGCTTCACTATAGCAACACTCAGAAGAGCTAGAAGATATTCGAGCAATGTCTATAATGCATGACCAAATAATTTTATACCTAGTCAGAGAATTGTCAAGTCAAAAAGCAGAAGAGAAATATCTTGAATATACAAAAATGGAGAAAATTTTAAGTCTCATATGTGGGACTTTAGTTCCCTTTCACTGTACAGCTTAGTGTAAATCAATATAAAATAAAGTAATTAATGAAGTTATAGTAATTAATATATAACTTCAATATATAACTAATTAATATATATTGAACTCTAGACCTTGAAAATAAATAGTATACTTTTCCAAGCATCCTTGGAATAGTGACCAAAACTGACCATATACAAGGCCACAAAGTAAACATCACTAAGTTCCAAAAATCAGAATGAATACAGAAAAGCTTCTCTGATCACAAAGCAATTTAATTTAAAAATTAATAATAAAACTAGGTTTATAAAAAGAAAAGTTCTGCTACCTGGAAATGTTAAAATATTCTTTCTTGTCCCATTAGGAATATATTTGAATACTATCTAACTAATAAAAATAATTAAATAGGACATACCAGGACCTATGAGACAGAGCTAAAGCAGAATTGTAGAGAAAACTTAAAGATGCAATATTTGTGGTAATACAACAGAAAGAAGCAAAGTACTTTTGTATAAATATTTTAAAAAGTAAAAATTTCACAAAAAATAAATTATATAGAAAACAACTTTAAAATGCTAGTGAGAAAAAAATGGAAGAATTGGAAAGGCATGCCATATTCTTTTTTAATGTTAATTTTATTTATTTTCATTTATTTATTTTTTAAACTTTTAAATTTTGTATTTTAAAGATGTGGAGTACAATTCAGGGTCAGGTATGCAAACGTTCATTATGCTGGTACCCTTGTTGATGAGGTGTGTTCTCCCCCCTGGCAGTTTCCCTCAACTGCCAATCCCTTTCTTATAGTATTGCGATAATTTTCAAGGTCCACTTATGAGTGAGAACATATGGTACTCTGTTCTTTGTTTCTGTGATAGATCACTGAGCATGATCGACTCGAAATCCATCCAAGTTACTGCGAAGTCCATATGTCTGTCCTCCTTTATGGCTGTGTAATATTCCACTGTGTACATGTACCACTTTTTTTTAATGATCTTCTGCAGCTCTTCAGGTTGCAGTTCTTCAGGGTCGAAGATCTTGTCTCAGGTCTGGAAAGAATGAGGGACACAGACAGCTGGAAGGTGAGAAATCAGGATTTATTGAGAGGTCAGAAAAGCCCCCACAGTGGGAGGGGACCCGAAGGGGTTGCCACCACATTTTTTTTATCCAGTCCGGCTTCGACGGGCAGCATGGTGGTTCCATGTTTTTGCTCTTGTGAATACAGCTGCAACAAACATGCGTGTGCAGGTATCTTTTTTGTAGAATGATTTGAGTTTCTCTGGGTGTATTCCCAGTAGGGGGATTCCTGGTTCATATGGAAGGACAATTTCTAGTTCTTTCAGAAATTGCCACACTGTCTTCCAAAGAGGTTGCACTAGTTTGCCTTTCCACCACCAGTGCAAAAGCATTCCTTTTTCTCCACATCCTAGCCAGCATCTGTTGTTGTTTGTTTTATTAATGATGGCCATTCTTACTGGGGTTAGATGGTATCTCAATGTGGTTTTCATTTGCATTTCTCTGATAATTAGTGAGGCTGAGCACTTTTTCATGAGTCTGTTGGTTGTCTGTATATCTTCTTTTGAGAAGTGTCTATTCACGTCTTTCGTCCACTTTTTAATGGAGCTGTTTGTTGCTTTTTTTCATTTAGCACATTTGAGTTCCTTGTAGATCCTAGATGTTAGGCCTTTGTCAGATATACAGTTGGCAAATATTTTTTCCCATTCTGTGGGCTGTCTCCCTGCTCTTTTGATGGCTTCTTTTGCTTTGCAGAAGTTTCATGCTATATTCTCAAGGAGAAAGACTTAAAGCAAAAAAATTAACTCTCCCTGAAGACATCTATAAATGAAATGTGAAGCCAATAAAAATGTAGACTTTTTAAAAAGCTAGATAAGCTGTTAATAAAGCTTATAAGAGAAATCAGCTGGCATTATTCTATATCTGGTCATTGTGAGCTCAGCGATTTAAATTAATCTTTCCACTTGAAAAAATGAATATTTGGATAAAATATTAGACAAAACATATCTTAAAAGTACTGAAAAACTGACTAGATAACAAGGAGTTACCAAGTGATTTTCTTTTGCCATGAATGTATTTGTTGGTCAGTTTAAATTGAATTGGCTTTGATTTTAATAGACTCTCAGAAGGAAGAAGACAGAGGTCAAAGACCAGAACTCACCCAAGTTAGGAAGGGAGGTCTCATAGTCATAGCCCCACATTAAGCCGGGACCAAATCTGCTCCCTTTCTCCCATCCCAGGGGACCATGGAGAGAGTCACTCTGACACTAAGCAAAACAGACAAAAGAAAAAAATGTTCCTTATAAGATGTCACCATTGAGCCACTGGCCAGCAGCATTTACAGCCAAATATATATCACTGGAATGGGCCAAAAAATTTCAAGCTATGAATTTAGTTTAAAGTGGCACCGAACTGCAGTGTCCTAAGCACCTGGTAGAGGCAAACTCTAATTCTCTCTGGAGACAGATACTGTCATCCTGAGCCCTAGAGATTTTGTCCAAATGATTTTTCAAGGGCAGCAAACAGTGCAGCTGAAGATCACCAAACACCAGAAAGCAAGCCACCATTAGTTAGTGCCAGGGAAAATAGACAGCAGAGTCACAGAACTGAAGTTATTTGAATAATCAGAACAGAGTATTAACTGCTATGCTAATTTGATCTAAATAAATGAAAGATATGCTTTAGGGCACACCTCATCAACAAGGGTACCTGCATAATCAACATTTGTATATCTAACCCTGAATTGTACCCCATATCTTTATAATTAAAAAAAAAAATGCTTTGAAACAATTGCAAAAAACAGGAAAGGATAAAAAGTGTTATGGTGGCATTGAAAAAGATCAAATAGAAATTTTTAAGTAAAAACTATGATAGCAGAAATTTAAAAGTTAATGATGATTGTGGTGGCAGATTAGACATAGTGGAAGAGAGAATTAGAGAAAAGAAGATAGTGTGAATATACTATACAGAATTGTAGTGCAGAGAGACCAAGAAATGGAAAATACAGGAGGATGTTAGAGACATGGAGGGTATAGAGAGAAACTCTCTCTTCTCCAAGAAAGTCTCTCTCCTCCTGCAAGAGTGCAACTAATGTTTCAGAAGGTGAGAAGAGTAAAGAATGGGGTGGTGAATTATTGAAAGAATAACAGTAAATATTAAAGATATATGAAAAGAAATTTTCATTAAGACATATTACAAAGAAACTGCATATATAAACAAAGAGAATATCTTGAAAGCAGCCAGAATTGGGGTGCAGTAGTGTGATGATTAATGAAAGACACTAGCCCTACCAGATATTTAAATACATTTGTAAAGTGGTATCAGTTAATACCACATGGTATTGGTCTATGGGTAAGTAGATAGATCTATGTAACATAATAAAAAAGCTCATAAATAAATATATATGTATAGTAATTTAGTATATGTCAAAAGTAAGCAATTCAAATGGCAAGAAAATGATGGCTTATTTCATAAACGATACTGAAATGTGTCAGCCTCTGGAAAAAATAGATACTGGGATTCTAATGGACCCAAAATTTAGAAAGTGAAAAACCTCATAAAAGTACTAGAAGAAAAAAAAAATCATTTTAAAGATAAATTCAGAGTAGTAAAGGGTTTTTTTACACATAACAAAAAAAATCTGAGAAATCATAAAATAATATGTTGATAACTTTTACTACCAAAAACACTTTTTTGTGTTTTGCACAATAATATCATAGAAGAATAAAAGACAATGAACTGAGGAAAACACGTGCAGCTCATTCACTGATTAATGACAAATTCTTAATGTATGAAGAACTTGTACAAATGACTGTGTCAATAATAACCAAATACAAAATGGCCAAAAGCTCCAGGCTAAAGTGTTTTGCAACAACAAATAAAAAACAAAATAAAACTGTCTTCTGACCATCTGAAAAGATACTCAACTCCATTCATAAAAAAGGGAAATGCAGATTTAAACTGAAATGTAATCCTACCCTTCAATTATCAGACTGGCAAGATGAAAACATTTGATAGCACCTTGTTTTGGCCATGATGTAAGGAAGTGTGTTCTCTCATACATCTCTGGCAAGAATGGAACGTGCTACTATCTCCTTGGATCAAGATGCTATATCACATGCCCTTTGACCCGACAACTTCACTTCTAGGAATTTATTTTACAGAGATATTCACAGGTACATGGAATGGAGCACTCAAGATGATTCATGACAACACTGTAAAATAAAAGTTTGGAAACAACTGAAATCCCTGTCTGTGGGGACTTGTCAGACTCATACCTCTGTTTTGTGTGTGTGTGTGTTTTTTTTTTTTCTGTCTTACCACTCATGTCCAAACTGCATGGCACACTTTTTCTATCCCTCAGGGTTACAAACAATCCCAGGTTTTCAGGTTCATAGGTCATCAGGAGAGTAGACAGGCACTGCTGAAGGGGAGAATCACTGACGACAGGGCACCAGGGCTTGATAACGAAAAGACAGATAAAGCACAAAAACACCCAAAGAACCAAAACAAAACAAAAAACAAAAATACAAAAAACCTGTAACTCCATACATGTTTAAAATTTCTCCTTTTCTTCCTTTAAGATCTCTGCAAGAGTTTTAAACCTCCTGACATGCATAATCACTTTTATTTATGCTTCTGCTCACGTGGTTCGCCCCTCATGCTGCTCAGAGGGCCCCATCAGAGAGAGGCTCATTCATGAGCTTTGATCTGTCCCATTGACCAACGCCCTCTCGGCTCTTCTGTGGTCACCTTGCAAGAGCCCTTTTGTCTTTTTCAGGGCTCTCTCCTTGCTGTGTGAAGCTGCCATCTCCAGGGTCCCTTCCCTTCCCCTTGGGATGCCCTGTTTCCACCTGCTGACAGGACTAACGGTAACCAGTGGGTTCTGCCTTCCTTCTCTTTCTTCCTCCGGGGTACCCTCTCTCCTAGCACTCTGGCCCATCCTGTGGTTTCACGTGTCATGCAAACCCAAAGCACGTTTTCCCTGTGCATTTTACCTCTAATTTTAATTTTGAATTAAAACTGTTTTTAACCCAATCTCCAAAGCCCATTGCAAATGCTCCTCTTTTACCTGAAGACGTCCTTCCTCCTGCAGGAAGGAGTGTGAGCCCACCTCCCTCTCCGTCCCCTGATTTCCCAACAGGGACAATGCCACCCCTGGGGGGAGAAAATGGATGCTTGGTAGGGGAGAGCAAAACATTTGAGTCTTTTCATGTATGAAGCACAGATCTACATAAAGTATATCAACAGATAGACCGTATATCTGAGATGCCAAAATGTCATGGGAGCAGGGCTATTGGGGAAAAATCTTAAAAGGCCCCCTATGAAGGGGTGATCATGAAGAGAAGGTTGACCCTTGTATCAGGATGCGAAGAAGACACGCCAAACTCAGCGTGTCCCAAACCATACAAGCCCCCCTCCCTTGTCGTGCTCCTGGTTCACTTACCTACCCCTACCATATTCTTGTCACAGTTGATGCCATTATGAGTCAGCCAACGCCCATGCTGGGGTCCTCAGTCCTCGTTTGTGCATCCTCTGTGCTCACTTTCCAAATAATAATCGCACCAAACCTTCCAGGTTGCGTTCCCACCATCTCTCTCAGATCTGTCCCTCGAGCCATGCCAGCCACTTGACCCGAGTTCAGGGTCACATCATCTCTCGCCTGGAGCACTGTCATGGCCTTCTAAATAGTTTTCACAGCCTCCTCATTCCAATCTATCTGTCGTTCTGCCACCAGGGAGAACTTTTTAAAACAAAAACTGATGATTTAATTTTCATGCCTTTGAAGTGCTAATACGGTTTGCTTCAAATAGAAAGTGGGGAAAAGGGAATATACTCCTATACTGTTGGTGGGAATATAAACTAGTACAACCTCTGTGGAAAACAGTGTGGCGATTTCTAAAAGATCTAAAATTGACCTTCCATACCACCCAGCCGTCCCTCTTCTGGGAATATACCCAGAGGAACTCAATACACTCTATAACAAAGATACCTGTACACGCATGTTTATTGCAGCATTATTCACAATAGCAAAAACACAGAACCAACTGTGCTGCCCATCGAAAGTGGAGTGGATAAAGAAAATGTGGCAAATTTACACAATGTCATAAAGAAAAACAGAATTATGAACTCCACGGCAACCTGGATGGACTTAGAGTCTATAATACTCAGCGATTTATCACAGAAACAAAGATCTGAGTTCCACATGTACTCACTCATAAGCGGACCCTGAACATTGATCATAATGCTATAAGAAAGGGACTGGCAGGAGTGGGACACTGCCAGGGGTGGGGACATACCATCAGTAAGGGTACTCACCCTTTACCTGTATGATCAGCACATATGTGCCTAACCCTCATTTCTCCCCCACAATTTAAAAATAAAACAGTTATGTTAAACAAATTTTAAAAAGTATCTAGAAGAAAAGACGTGTCCATCACTTCTCCATACTCATCTCCTGCATTCCTCTACAATTATGTTCTAATCTAACGCAATGGACTGCATGACTTTCCAGAAATTCATGACATATGTTCATACCTCTCTGTCTTTTTGTACCAATCTTTTCAGAATTCCTTTCTTCACTCTTTTCATCTGAACTTCTATTCCTACCTCAAGGCCCGACTCAAACGGTACCTCTTCTGTTGCATCTCCCCTTACGTGATTCCTGGGTTTTTGGAAGAAACACTTGCGGCTTTATGCTTCTACGACGCAACGTACATGTTTATATAACGTACGTGTTTCTACAACAGGGAACGTACCACACTGCCTTTCAGTTGGCTTCCTTACTAGTCTGTGAATTGGAAAGACAAATATACTTATCAAATCAACACAATTTTTGAGAAAAATACTCATATTTGCAAGGCATCGTGCTGGGTGTCAGAACAGCAGAAATGAATTCATGAGGCTTACCCTCATGAATTAAAATCTGGTGGGGAGCCGGGCTCGGTGGCTCAGCCTGTAGTCCCACGCTTTGGGAGGCTGAGGTGAGTGGACTGCCTGAGCCCGCGGGTTCGAGACCCGCCTGGGCAACTTGGTGAGACCTCATCTCTACAATAAATCAAAAATTAGCTGGGCGTGGTAGCGCACGCCTGTAGTTACAGCTACTTGGAAGGCTGAGGCGGAAGGATCGCCGGAGCCCAGCAGGTCGAGGCTGCGGTGGCCGGGAGTGGCCACTGCACTCCAGTCTGGGCGACAGAGTGAGACTCCGACTCAAAAAATAAAATAAATAAAATAAAGTAAAATCTGGTGGGGAAGACAGATATTCAGCAAGTCAGTTTAACAAATAACTAAGACCAGAATGAGTTAGCCAGGTAGCAAATACATTCTAGGTGAGTATATTTCAGGTAGAGGAAATAACACAAGAGGTTGTCCCGTGCTAAAAAAGAGCCTGAGGCTGTTGAAGATTAGAACTAACAAAACGAATAAACCAATATGCAAACAAAACAGTGGGTCTGGAGCAAGAGGAGGGGGTTAGGATGACACCACTGAACAGATTAATGATGACTCTTCATACTGTTCCTCAACTTCCTGGATCCGTGTGGCAATGCTTTTGTCCTTTTTGTCTTATTGCAGACTCAGAAGTTTTTCTTTCTTTTCTTTCTTTCTTTCTTTCTTTCTTTCTTTTCTTTCTTTCTTTCTTTCTGTTTCTTTCTTCCTTCCTTCCTTCCTTCGTTCTCTCTCTCTCTCTCTCTCTCTCTCTCTCTCTTTCTCTCTCTCTCTCTTTCTTTGTCGGAGTCTCATGTGTCATCCAGGCTGGAGTGCAGTGGCACACTCTCGGCCTCGACCTGCTGGGCTTAGGTATTCTTTCCATCTCAGCCTTCCAAGCAACTCGAACTACAGGCACATGCTACCACACCTAGCTTTTTATTTATTTATTTATTGTAGAGATGAGGTCTCACCAAGTTGCCTAGGCTGGTCTCAAATCCCTGGGTTCAGACAATCCTCTCACCTCAGCCTCCCAATGTGCTGGGATTATAGGTGTGAGCCACTGCACCAGTCTATTTTTCTTTCTTTCTTTCTTTTACTTTTATTTTAGAGTTGTGGGGTACATGTGAGGATTTGCTATGTAATCAAATTATGTGCAGGTGAGACTTGGGCTTCTAGTGAGCCCTGTTTCCCTCTGGTAGTGAACATAGTACCCCATGGGTAGTTGTGTGCTCCTTATTCCCCCTTCCCCTCCCTCCCCTGGCTAGTAGTTCCCATTGTCAGTTGTTCCTGCCTTTATGCTCACATGAGGTCCCTGTGTTTAGGGCCTGCTTATGAGTGAGAACATGAGATATACAGTTTTTTGTCTCTGTGACAGTTCACTTAGAATGATGATCTCCAGTTGCATCCATATTGCGGCCGAGGCCATGATTTTGTTCTTCTTTATGACTGCCTAACATTCCATCATGTATATGCACCACATTTTCTTTATCCGTCCTCTTTCAATGGACATCTGGGTTGGTTCCAGGTTTTGGCTATTGTGTATAGTGCTGCAATGAACATATGTGTGCAGGTGTCTTTTTGGTAGAGCAATTTCTGTTTCTCTGGGCATATTCCCAGAAGTGAGACTGCTGGATCATATGGTATCTCAATTTTTAGTTATTTGACAAAATGTCACACTGCTTTTCACGGTGGTTGAACTAGCTTACATTCTAACCAACAGTGGGGAAGACTTCCCTTTTCTCTGCAACATCACTCACACTTGTTGTTTTGGGGTTTTTTTTCTGACTTTTCAATGGTAGTCATCCTGACTGGTGTGAAGTGGTATCTCATTGTAGTATTTTTTTCTATGACCAAAAATAAAAGGCCAATAATTCTGATAGAAATAGGTGGTTACTACTTAATAACTTCTAGAGTCACATCATACACAAATGACTAACAGCCATACAAAGTGTGATTTTTTTTTTTCCAGGATGTAACCTTGATGCCTGGTGCTTGGGTAACATGGCCCTGAATTGAAAAAGAGCATGCCAATGTGCATTAAATGCTGGGGTCAAGTCACATACATGGCTATGAAGATAGAGTAAAGAAATATGGAAACAAGATGATCAGCTCTATGACTGGCAGCTCATTGATTCACGGGCAGCTTTGCCCTGGCTTCTCTGGGCCTAGTTTTCCTGCTGCATAGCACATCTGGGGGGCACTGGAGGTCCGCAGCTCCCCAGCTCTAGAGTCTTCTGAGTGCCGCAGGTAGAAATGGAATCGAGAGCGGGTTTGCCAAAATAAGCCAGCCCTACGTGCAACAAGTCACGTGTGCATGGTGTTATTCACAAACATGAGTCACCAAGGGAGGTATGAAGACGCTTGTGACAAGAGTGGAGAAGCCTAAAAATAACAGTTCCACTGAAGGGTGGAGCGACAGGCTGCTATTGTGTCACCCTTGGCTGCTGTTTCTGAAAATTCCTCCAGTTCAAGTAGCAAGTGGAATGATGGCTGCAGACGCCTGGCCCTCAGGACACAGGTGCAGCATGGAGGTTGGGGTTTCAGGGCCACAAAAGGCTCCTTGTGACTTATTCCCTGAAACTGGTGCCTGAAAACCCATAAGTGAGTCTACATCTTCAGGTAAGAAAGACTTTGATCCCCAATAAATCAGAAGGACAACACGTTAGGCTACTATCAACGACACATTGAAAGGTTGCTGGGGCTGTAAAGATGCCCAGACTTTTCTTTTGCCTTCTTTCTTTTATTTTCCTCCTACTGTACCATATACTCCTTGTAGACAAGGACCTGGTTTGTCCTGTTTTCAGTTCCAACCTCTATGTCTAGCACAGAATACGAGCTAAGTAAATATTTGCTTAAGGAAAAATGGGAAGAATGTATCTAGCTCCGCCCTCTCAGTTTGCAGGCAAGGAAACTGAGCCCGGAACAGAAACTTGCCCAGGGTCATGTAACCAGCAAGCAGGGGTGGGAAGGGAGCCAGCCTCTGACTCCCCCGCCCAGTGCTTTCTCCACTCCAGCAAGCTAGTAAGATGACTCAGTCTGGCTAGAGCTGTCTTGTTGAGGGCAAAGAAGATCAAACATGAGGTTGCTGACCACTAGGCTGGGGACGACTGCATGAGGGGTGTCCTGAGAGGGTCAAAAGACAGTGAACTTAGCTGGGAGGAGGTGGCAAAGACGAGGCTTGCCACTGAAGGCTGCTCAGCAGTTCCAAGAGCACAGAGGTGCTCGTTTCCTAGCATGCTGTTTGGCTAAATTTGTTCTTAATAAAACCTCGAAGAAAAGCACAAGTTGGTTCTTGGAGCAGCAGAGGCTATGGCTTGTGGTCAGCTTGGGACCAGACTTCACCTTATGCAGACGTGTCTACAGTCATTGACACTGAGAGTGTGCATGCTTTTGTGTGCTTTGGGTTTTCAGTTTTTTTTTTCTTTCTTAATATCAGACAATAGTTTACATATGTACGTTGGTGAGAAGCCATGAAGAAGAGCGTCCACATGAAGAGAAAAGAAGTCAGACTGGCAAGCGGGATGGCTGGAAAGGGGAAGCCACATATAGAACATCTTCAGGCCCGATGGATGAAAGGGTCAGAAGTTCACCATGAAGGGAGGGGAAGGGAGGAGAAGGGAGGGAGGGGCCTTGAAGGAGTCACAGTGGCTAAAAACAATGGTTTTTTTTTTTCCGAGTCGGAGTCTCACTCTGTCGCCCAGACTGGAGTGCAGTGGCCGCTCCCGGCCACCGCAGCCTCGACCCGCTGGGCTCCGGCAATCCTTCTGCCTCAGCCTTTCAAGCAGCCAGAACTACATGCGTGTGCTACATGCCCGGCTAGTTTTTGACTTTTTGTAGAGATGAGATCTCGCCAAGTTGCCCGGGTGGGTCTCGAACCCGCAGGCTCAGGCAATTCACTCACTTCGGCCTCCCAAAGTGCTGGGATTACAGGCTGAGCCACCAAGCCCGGCCACAATGCTCATTTTTAAGGCCAGTTTGCATTTGGTCTCACCCTGTCTTGTCTTAAAACATCTCTGAAGTGCAAGGATTCTGAGAGGGATGAGAAGGAGGGGCAGTTGCAGGAGCAGCAGGGAGAGGTTGGAGTGGAGAGGAGGCACAAAGGGTTGCTGCTTCTAGGACCTCCTGGTCCCACATCCCTCGAGGTATTTAATGAGGGAACACAGCCCTACCTGGCTGGCAGTCTATGTCCCAGAATAGATGGATTCTACTGCTGTTCTCAGCTAACAGGATGCCAGGGTTTGGGTCTGAGTCATTGAAGACTATTTCTGGCTGGGTACAGTGGCTCATGCCTATAATCTCAGCATTTCGAGAGGCTGAGGTGGGAGGATTGCTTGCACCCAGGAGCTCGAGACCAGTCTGGGCAACACGGCGAGACTTCATCTCTATGTAAATAAAAATTAAAATAAATAAATAAGACTATTCCTAAACAAGGACCCAAGCTTGGGCTTTGCTTAGCCCAGGTGTGCCCACCTTGGTGTGAGAACAGCACCAGATACTCTTACAGTATCCCTGCTTATCAACAGAGGAAAATGTGTCACAAGACACCAGTGGATGCTGAAAATCTCGACTAGTACTGAATCCGGCATGTACCATGTTTTTTCCATCTGATAACTGAGATGACTGCTAAGTGACTAAGGGTGAGAAGTATCTACAGCTTGGCGATGTTGGACAAAAGGATGACTCATGACTTGGGCAGGATGGCAAGAGATTTCATCATGTGGGTCAGAACTGCATGCAAGTTAGAATTTATGAACTGTTGATTGCTGGACATTTTTATTTAATATTTTTGGGCTATGGTTGACCAAAGGTACCCAAAATCTTAGAAAGCAAAACCATGGATAGAAGAGGATGACTGCCCAGGTTTACGCTCAATCGATAATGTCTGTTATGGCTAGAATGTTTGTGTCCCTTCCATAATTCCTGTGGAAACTTAATCCCTAAGGCACAGCTTTAAGAGGTGGGGTCTTTAGGAGGTGATTGGACCCTGAAGGTTCTGCCCTCACGAATAGGATTATAAAAGTAGTGCCTTATAAAAGGGTTGGAGAAAGTCAGCGAGATGCCTTTTGCACTTCCATCTCTCTGCTGTATGAGGATGCAGAAACAGGGCACTGTCTTGGAAGCAGAGAGCAGCCTTCACCAGATATAGAATCTGCCAGCATCTTGATCTTGGACTTCCCAGCCTCCAGAACTGTGAGAAATGCATTTGTTGTCTATAAATTACTTAGTCTGCGGTATTTTGTTATAGCAACATAAATGGACTAAGACACTGCCTCAGGGTGTGTTTTGGGTCATAGAATCAACAGCAATTATTTGAAAAAAAAATCTGATTATTTGATCAAGCTACTAAATGGAAAAACCCACAGGAATTGACTTGCCTTCATGGTATAGCCACAGCAAGTTCTAGAAACTGGTGTTCAAACACCCTGCAAAATTTCAGCTTAGAGGCCAGTGAAACTCCATCAGCTGAAATTGAGTGAAGCCACTTAAGGAATATCAATAAAATAGAAACTTAGATAATTTCTGGCTTTTAAAACTTTTAATTTAAAAAATTAATGTCTACTGATGGTCAAGAACATAATGGAGTCTGAGAACCATATTTATTTTGAATCCCCAGTATAAAGCACAGACATCCCAGCCAACAGAACTCCCACACAGAACTTTAGGGATGCAGAGGGGGTTTGTTTGTTTTGGTTTTTTTTTAAATAGTTTTCACATAAGGATATATTCTAAGCATGTAATGAATAAGAATGTACTCAACAATACTAGTAATGGCATTGATGGTGTTGACTGAGTAAAAGTAAAGAAATAAAGGAAGCAGAAAAAAATTAAGGCAGTCTTGACAAAGATTCAGATGGGCAACCTACATAAATTAGTCAGTTTCCTTATCAGAGATTTACATGTTAAAACTGCTTGATATAACCCAGCAGGAAACTGAACAAGTGATTCTATGTCCAGACTTGGAAACAAAAATAACCACTCAGGGCCTGCACACATTAGTTTGTTCAAACTTACTCAGATAAAAGTCTTTTTGGCTAAAGCTGTAGTATGCCGTTAGGAGAGGGGAGGGTTTGGCTGGGGGATGACTGACGCTGAAACAATTGCAAATGCATAATACAGTAAAATGCATTAGATGAAGTCTCAGCAGGTACGTGAAAGCCACTGAGATGATGCCGAGTAGGAGATACTGCACAGGACTTAGCACTGTTCATGGTGGATAAAAATGAAAACCCACCCCATCAGTTCTATAAAATTCACTCAGCCTCCTAGGCTTACTGACATCCTATATTCAACATACATACTATCAGTCACACTCACACAAAGATATGTCATACTTTCATTTTAAATCTGTACCCATTCCAGGGTTTCTTAGTGTTTCCCCGAGAATGGGAACAGTTTTGAATTTTCTGACTTGTCATCTTGGGGCCAAGCAGACATCCGCCTGTTGAGCGGCTTCAGGCCGAGACCCCAAGGTCCCCCCAGCAGCCCTCAGACGCCTGTCCAAACAGTCTCCCTCTGGTCTCCAAGAGTTCCCGTGCATACCACATGCATGTTCTATTTATGTGTTTCTTTGTCCTGAAACAAGATTTGGCCCCATTGTGTGGGAGCAACACCAGAAAAGAAAAACAAAATCCAACCACAGAGAGAAAATGGAGATTGTGGGAGCTTGGAGAAATTTACATACTTTGCTCATTTCATTTTCCGGTGATGTCAGAGTCAAAGAATATGCCTTTTGAAAAAAATCTCTCTCACACACACATTGAAAAATGCTGGGACTCACCAGCTCTGTCTGTCAAAGGATTGTCATTAAAAGAGAAAGGCAAACACTCCTTTGCCTGTCCCTCAACCCTTCTCTTTCCCCCATCAGCCCCTAAAGAAACGAACAAATTAGTCCAGACTCCATTTGGACAGAATTAAGGACCTGTCTGTAAAAGGGTGAGGGCTATAAATGGAGATGAGATGGAGTATATGGGGGTGGAGGGTACTGAGTCCGGGTGACGGACTCTGGCATTTTATAGAGGCACAAAAAGGGCCAGCTGACACTTTACAGATTGGGTGTAATGTTCAGGGAATTTGGCATTTCTGCCACAGGGTTCTGGCTGCCCTGCTAACTGCTTTCTTTCTCCCTGCTGGTAAAAGTGCAGGAGAAAAGGGTTAAATAAATGTTTGTGATATGATAAGGTGCTTGTTTATTCAAGGAATGACAGATTATTGGCTCCAAAGGCAGCCCTGAAAAATAGTACAAAGGAACTGACTCTCCCCTCGCGGATGATGTGATTTCCTCCTAAGATTCTGCTCTTTCCTAGGAACAATTTGCTCTGGGAATTAAGAAGGATGATTTCCCTGCCGTCGGAGATGGACGGTGTCGACACTGAGGGCTGGAGCCCCAGAAGCCGGCTGGGAACTGGGATGGGCTTGTCTTGGGGAAGGCTTTTCCTGCAGAGATTTCTCTCACTGCACTTGGGCTGGCCCAGCACAGAGCTTGGGTTCCAGAATCCATGAGCCCCGCTCACCACCCAGGCAGGCTGTGGGGCAGGCGGCTTCCCGGTGCTTCTCAGAGCCTAGGAAAAGCAGTTACTCACTCAAGGAGGGGAACTTCTTCCCCAGGAAATCCTGCTGCCGGGCTTGCCTCTAGCCACAGATCGCTGTGACCATCCCAACTCTCCATGGACACCCGTGGCCAGGATGGCTTGCCCATCAGTACATTTTTACACCAACACATTCTGCATCCCAGGAACTTTCTCCAGTTGGGCTCTCATGATTTCTTAGCCGGTCCTGGAGGAGAATGCGGTTCCAGGTCCCCAAACAGTGAAGCATTCACTCAAGTCTGTGCGCTTTTCCTGGAGGGAGGAATCATCAGTGGCGGCCAGCCCCGGATATCACAGAGGGGTCTGGCCTTGGGCGCCTGGAGCTGGGAAGCCTCCAGGGGCCGCGACACCTTGCTGTGCCCTACCAGTTATCTGTCCATGTCCTGCTTCCAGATGGTGCTCCCAGCTGGCTCCTGCCTGCAATGCAAGGGTTCTGAGCCCAGCGAGCTTCGACCAGAACTCTTTCTTTCCCGAACTCTCTCAATCCTTCTTCTGGCGTGCCATAGCGAGGTCATTCACATACTTGCTGAGTAGAAGGGCTCGTATGAGATGCTTGGCATAGTTCCCATTTGAAAAGAACCCAGTGCCCAAATCAAACACCAAGGGGAAAAAAAGAGTTGTAATTAATTTATCAGAGTTGCTGTTTTTCAGGATCTTGGGAACTACCGTGTGATTTTCACAACAGCCCTGCGGCCTTATCAGTGTTGTGCTCATTTGTGAGACATAAGGCACCAGCCTGGGGAACCCAGGGCCCTTCAGACACGATGACTAAGGTTTGAGCCGACAGCAGGGACATTATCGAATGTCCACGTTGGGGCTATTTTTATGATTGCGTTCAGTACGAATAAGGCTTGTGGAGTGTACGCTGCCATGTGCTCATTCTTGAACTACATAAGATAAGAGCCTTGTCCCAAGGAGCTTACAGCCTGACTTTTGCAAAAACCAGATGGCAGAAAATGGTTTCCCTCTGCCCATCAACAATGATTGAGGGGGTGGAGATGAGAAGGGGTGCAGTCAATTCATAACTCTCCCAGGGTGGGACCTCTGCTTTGGTGTTTGTCCCATGTGACGTTTTAACCATGGACCATCTTTCCTCATCATCTACTACTCCGTAAGCTGTGCCTCCTAGGGGTGCTCTGAGAATTCATGCTAATTCGAATAGCAGCTTAATTAAAGCATCATTAGATCATAAAGCACCATACACAGACACACATACTATGCACATACACACTCACAAATATATCACGGATTTCAAAGCTAACCATAAATGACTTTTGGACAGCTTGTGGGGACAAGAGGAGGTGCTGGCCTTACCTGACTAATATGCTGTGATGCTGGATTAGGAAGCACCAGCCAGGATGCTCCAGCATGTCAATCAAATCTCTGGGACAGCTTATGCCTGGGTCTGCTCTGACTGGGAACCGTCCATCGGAGCAGCGGACACAGGCTCCCTCAACCTGCACACTGGCACCCTGTCTCTGTGGGAGCTTCCCTGCATGTGAGCATGTCAGTGACCTTGCATTTCAGGATAGCCCCCTGAGTCTTCAAGCCATTTGCAATTGCATGGGTTTTCTTGAAAGTCAAAAATCCACTTTTTATGACACAAGAACAATCTTATCAAAGGTGCAAACGCTGGTTAAGTCCCAGGAATGAGGCAAGTGTGTATTACTCAACACTTGCTTTGTCTATATCTGGGTCCTCTGAAAGCAGCCCCTGAGACTGGGATTTGAGTGAAAGTAGTTCACCTGGGAGGCTATCTCAGGGAGCACCAACCAGGCAGTGGAGAAGGAAGCCAACGCAGGGTGCGTTAAGGCGAAGGTCATGCTGTGGGCATCTGGGGCTCTATCTTTATGGGGACATCTGGGAGACTGCGTAGGACACATTCAGGGATCTCCCTCCCTACAGGCATGGAAGCTGGGGTATTGATCTACCCATTCCTCTTCACCGTTGGCTTAGGGTTGGTTAGTTCAGAGGAATCATTCCCCAGGCACTGCCAGCCTTGCCCTGCTTGCAGGCGCTGTAGACTCTTTATAACAAGAAAAGGCTCCACGTTGGAGAGCTGCAAATGCTTGCAGAGAGGGTCGACAGTGTGGCAATGATGGGAGCCAAGGATACAGAGGCAGGGCCTGACAGGATCTTTCATAGGTTTCCTTCCTTCCTTTTTCCCTCCCTCCTTCCCTCCCTCCCTCCCTCCCTCCATTCCTCCCTCCCTTCCTTCTTTCCTTACCTTCCTCCCTCTCTTCCTCTCTCCCACCTTCTTTCCTTCCTTCCTTCCTTCCTTTTAATGAGGAACTTCTCTGAGAAAAGTTGGGAAATGTACAAATTTTCCAGGTGAGTGGAGCTGATATTGAGAGATCCAGAAAGAAAAGAAAGAAAGAAAGAAAAGAAAGAAGGAAGGAAGGAGAGAAAGCAAAAGGAGAAAAACAAAGGGTTCTGCTTAGTCTTCATTTTCTCTGGGAAGTCTCTGAGCGATTCCTCTCACTTCCTGATCTGCAGCACAATTTAGGTGCCCCCCACCCTATACCCATCACCCTGAATTGTAATGGTCTAGTCATGTATTGTTCTTGCAAATGAAGACATTTTTTAAACTTATTTTTTTAGTTTGCTTGGCACTGAGAGGTCTTTAATTAATCTCTAGGAACTGAATGACAGGTGACTTTAAATTACTCCATGCTAATCTCTACCAAAATGTCAAATATTTAGCACTCAGGAACAGAAGTTCCAACTGAGTTTCCTAGGACCTTTCTTGATTAATTGAGCTTCAGAGATCTTTGGGTGGCTGTCTTAAGCCCAGCTACCTGAATCCAGCATCAGAATTCTTCCTGTAGAGAAAAACAAAGAGTCCCCATAAGGAGTATGGGACCCAGTGAGGTAGAAAGCTGAGGTACTCAGGCTGAAAACCATTCCTGAAGGTTAGAAGTCTAGCATAAAGTAGTAGCTCATTAAACATTTGTTTCCATTCTTGCAAAGAGAAAAATGGAGGACGACTTTATCATTTATTTTTCCTTGAAGAGGAGGTAAAAATACATGACCAGGCAAAATCTGGTCACAACTTCCGGCCAAGACTTTCTTCTTCCAGCCTGTCTGATTCAGGCCTAGAGATGGTTTTCTCCAGTGAAAGGTCTCTACCCTGCTATAGATGATTTGATTTCAGTGACCTTCACCTCCACCTCTGCTTCAGAGCATTCTACAGTTCAGGTGCCCAGAGCTTCCTCAGATGGTACCCAAGCTGGGTTTCCTACTCACTGGCCAAAGGTTAGTGTTGTTCAAGACAGGGCCTCCCAGAACTGGGACATGCCCAGGGGACTTTGTAGATCCCTGTGAGAGACTCCGAAATTCTTTCCTGTCAGGGGCAAATGAGAGAACTCATTCCTCTACTCCAATCTATGTGCTATTGACGTCTCGGACAGGAATATTCTTTGTTGTGGGAGCCTGTCCTATACGTTACAGAATGTTCAGCAGCATCCTTGGCCTCTACCCACTAGATGACAGTTGCAGCCCTTCCAGCCATGATGCTTATCTCCAGATATTGCCACATGCCCCGTGGGTTGAAAGGTCACTCTTGGTTGAGACCCATTGCCCTAGTCCAAGTCTGGTGGTGATTAGTGATATTCTGGCTCAAAGCCAGCATTTCTGAGGTCTCTTGGGACCTCCTTTGATCCAAGGCAGGAGTCTCTAGGGTTAATATATTTACCATCACTGCTATCTTTTGAACACCCTTATACGGCAAACATTGTTTTGGCCCTTAAGAGAGCTACTATGTGGAAAAAACCTTTATTCGGGTGAGGAAATAGAAATAGAAGCGCAGAAAGACACTTAGCCTGGGTATTCCAACCACCTATGCCTAGCAAATGGTGGAATTAGGGTTCAAATGGATGCCTTTGGGACTCCAAAGCAAGTTCTCCTTCTACTAACCCTCCTTTTCTTCCCAATCTCAATATCCATGATCCATCCACTCTGAGGAGCTGGCTGGAAGAAGTGGTTCAACATGTATGTTTCCCAAAACAGCCACCTTTGTGACTCCCAAGTTCTAAGAACTTCCACGTTCCAGAAGGTACTAAAAATAGAAGCTTCTAGAACACACACATTTGTGTATTGATTCACTCACCCAAATCTCTCAAGAGCTTTCTCTTTGTAGGCTTGTGCCTTGAAGAAAGAGATTAGCAAAAACTCCCGTGCTTGAGGAGGCCACAAGATATTGGGAGAGATATGTCTGAGAAGCTTCATTTGCAATACGTTATGGAACATGTTCTATTTAGAAGAGACCTAGAAAGGCATTGAGATATGAGGTTGTTTGTCCTCATAGGACGGGGGTCCTGTGGGCCAAATATGGCCTGTGGCCTACCCTGTAAGGTGCAAACCATGATCCATGGGCCAAATCTCGCCCCGGTCTATTTTCATAAGGTTTATGAGCTAAGAACGCTCCTCATATTTGTGAAGCATTGTAAAAATACAGTAACAATCAAATAAGAAAAGATGTCAGAGACTATATGTGGACCAGAAAGCCTAAAATATTTACTATCTGGTCCTTTACTAAGTCCATGCTTAGAATGAAAGAAAGCATCTTTACAGCCATGAGTAGGTGTACATCTAGACAATAACAATAAATTTTTCTCCTGGATTCATACAATATAAGTGACAATAAGGATAATTTGCAAATTTTTCTTCCTTGGAGGAACTGTGACCCTACATAATGATCTTTTCACAAATAGATCCAGTTAAACACTATATACTCGTTGTCCCTCACTGCTCAGGGCATAAAAAATACGTGACCCAGTATAAAAGTTAAGGTAATTTTAAGTGCTGGTAACAAATCTAAAATTTCTGAGGCTTAACACAAGAGAAGTTTATTTCTTGTCTAGACACTAATTGGAGTAAGAGTGCTCTGCTCCACACAGTCATTCAAGGATCTGGTCTGAGCAAAGCTCTTCTGTGTTTAACATGTAACTTACCAAGTCATCCTGGATGTCAGCATCCTGCAGGAAGATGAAGGTGAGAGAGAGCTGTGAGTCATCTATGGGAGATTTTTATGGGCCAGGTCTAGAAGTGGTATTCCTCATTTCCACTCCTATGTTATTAGTGAGAACTCGGTTATGTGGCTATACCTTACTACAAGGAAGACAGGCTAATACAGTCTAACTGTGGAACCAGGAAGAAGAGGGAATGGGTTCTGATGAGCACAAAACAATCTTTACCACCAGAGGAAACCCTGGATAAAACTAGAAATTGGTCCCTTTGTAGTGATAAAGATACTTAATGCTGGTGAGAGGAGAAATAATATTTGAATATTCTATTTAGAGAAAATATAATTGTTGAAGAGACTGACTAAAGACATTTGGTAGTCACCTCTTCCACAAAGAAGAACCAAAACTGTGGGTAGAGAATCACACTTTGAATAGATCTTCTAAGAGAGAACGCTGGAATTCAACAGAGAAGTGATAGAAAAAACCTAAGACAAAGAAGGAGAGAAAAGCAAGGCAGCCTGCTTGGCTGGGATTGGCTGGGAGCCTGAGGAAACTCCTCAATTTAGGGAAAGGGTAAGTGAGAGACCCCAGCAGTCCACATGCTCACCATGGAATCCTGCAATCCTAGCCATGGGAGAATGCTTTGACCCATAAGGGCCTTGAGACTAACATTGGGAGCTATCTGGAGACGACATTGCTCTAGAGAGGGAGCTTATGATGGATTCTCCACCCCGAGATCTAAGCAGGCACAGTACAATGCCATTTTGAGAGCCCAGCCTCCACTAGATTGCATCCTGTCCTGGGGCCCAACAGCCCCTGCATCTCTATACCCCTGGAGCCCCATTGACATTTCTCACCTACAGCCACCACTGCTGCTGGCTGCCACCATCAGAGCCAAAGCACAAGCCACTGGAAGCAACACTGACATCCCAGCAGCAAGGCTATCAAGCATTTACAAGAACCCTGAAGGTGGGCTATGCTGTCTGCAGCCATCATATGGGGCTGAGGTGCATTCTCCCTAGTTGCCTGCCTACAGCTGCTACCACAGAAAGCAAGTCCACCCTCCCCAGCAGCAGGGCCATAGTGCAGCTGCTGCTGCCATACTTGCCTACCACAGCCAGTACCTGCACGTACCACCAGGAGACCTGAGAACAAACTCACATGGCCCAGGTTTCCACTCACCTCTAGTGCCCAATCATGATATACAGGGATCTGGTGATCACTCTGTCCTGCCCTCCACTATTAGCACCTCAACCCTACTCCCAGTGGCCTGGGGTTGGGCCACTCAACCAGTTGCTACCACCATGGCTGGCATCCACTCATTCACTCTACCTGTGGGCCTGGAAACTGACCTCTCCAGCTTGTCACAGCCACTGCTAACACCAGTGCAAATCACTTGTAAACCAGAAGACTGTCCTACCACTTCTGCAGCCATTGCACATGTCATGCTCACTGCCCATTGGCCCAAGGACACACCAACTGGCCTGGCCCCACCAGTGCCACTGCCAGCACCTGTGCAAGCCACTTGGAGTCCCAAGAATTAGCCCACCCAGATCCACTAACACCAGTGCCAGCATATGCTGCCCTGGGGACTAAGGACAGGCATGCTTCATCTGCCACTGCCACCATGGAAACTCAAAGACTGAGTCACCTGGAGCCCCTGATACCAGCAAAATGTCAACACAGTCCTTGCTAAAAACTTCACCCTGAGCTACTGAAGAAACCTCAGATACCACAGATGCTATTTAGAATTGAAAAATTATATGGAGACTACATTACTGGACACGCCCAATCAACACCATAAATATATCTTCAGGAAAAGTTTCTCCCCAATAATAGCAAATCCAAAATATTCAAAGACATGACAGTTACAGCAGATGCACAGATATCAATGAAAAGAAACATGAAAAAGCAAAGAAATATGACACTTCCAAAGAAATGCAATAATTCTATAGCAACATATTCTAATAAAAAAATTTATGAAATCCCAGAAACAAATTCAAAACAATGATATTAAAGAAGCTCTGTGAGATACAAGAGAACACAGATAAACAATATAAATAAGTCAGACAAACAATTAAGGATATGAATGAGAAATTTGCCAAAGAAATAGATGTCACAAACAAATCAAAACAAAACATAGATCTTAGAACAAAAGAATTTATTGATTGAAATACAAAATACATTCAAAACCTTCACCAATAAACTAGATAAGCAGAAGAAAATTTCAAAATTTGAAGATATGTCTTTTGAAATAATCCTATTAGACAAAAACAAAGGAAAAAAAGAATTAGCAAGGCCTACATGATATATGGGACACTATAAAGTAACTCGAGACTATATAATGGCATTGTTCCTAAGAGGAAGCTCATGATGGACACTCCTCCAAGACCTAAGCAGGTGTAGCACAAAGCCATTTTAAAAGCGCAGCCCCCACCAGACTGCATCCTGTCCTGTGACACAATAGCCCTTACTTCCAAATCCTTGGAGTCCCATTGACATCCCCCACCTACAGCCATTACTGCTGCCTGGAGGTGAAGAGGAAAGGAAAAGGACAGAAAACCTATTTGACAAAATAATAACTGAAAACTTCCCAAGTCTAACAAGAGAATTAGACATTCAGAACTTAGAAGTAAAAGAAGCTCAGAGACTCCCACTAAAGAGATAAAATACAAAGAATCTTCTCTATGACAAATTATAGTCAAACTGTAAAAAGGCAAAGACAAGAGAGAATACTGAAAACAGGAGAAAAGTATCTAGTCACTTATGAGGAAAACCCATCACACTAACAGTGGATTTCTCAGCAGAAATCTAACAGACCAGAAGAGAATGTGATGATATATTCAAAGTGCTGAAAGAAAAAAAGTACCATCCAAACATACTATACCAATAAAGTTATCCTTCATAAATGAAGGAGAAATAAAATATTTTCCAGACAAGCAAAGACTGAGGGAATTTATCACCATTAGGTAGCCTCTACAATAAATGCTTAAAGGAGTTCTATACCTGAATGCAAAAGGATGTTATCTACTATCATGAAAACACAAAAGTATAAACTCATTAGTAGAGCAAGCACACACATAAGGAAGAAAAAAGACTCTTAATTATAACCCTAAATATAAATAGTTTAAACTTTCCACTTAAAAGATATAGACTTGCTGAATGTATTTTAAAAAATGACCCTGAGCCGGCAGGTTCGAGACCCGCCTGGGCAAGCGAGACCTCAGCTCTACAATAAATCAAAAAATTAGCCGGGCGTGGTAGCGCGCGCCTATAGTTCCGGCTACTTGGAAGGTTGAGGCGGAAGGATCGCCGGAGCCCAGCAGGTTGAGGCTGCGATGGCCGGGAGCGGCCACTGCACTCCAGTCTGGGTGACAGAGTGAGACTCCAACTCAAAAAAAAAAAAAAAAGACCCAGCCATATGCTGCCTACAAGAAATTCACCTCATCTGTAAAGACATATTTAGACTGATAGCAACGAGATGGATAAGGATAATTCATGCAAAGGGAAACCAAAAGCAATCAGAAATTTTACATATTCATACACACACACACACACACACACATATATATACACCATATTTTTTAAAACATTAAGTCAAAATTAGTAAAAAGAGACAAAGAAGGTCACTATATAATGATAAAGGGATCAATTGAGCAAGACGATATACATATATGTACCCAATGCCAAAGCACTCAGATATATAAAGCAAATATTATTAAATCTAAAGGGAGAGATAGACTCTGATACAATAACAGCTCAGGACTTCAACACTGCATTCTCAACATTAAACATACCATTTAGATGGAAAATTAACAAAGAAATATTGGATTTAAACTGTGCTTTAGATCAAATGAATCTAACAGATATTTGCTTTTCATCCGACTCCTTCAGGATGCACATTCTTCTCACCAGCACATGGAATAGTCTCTAGGATAAGCCATATGTTAGGACAACAAATATGTCTCAACAGATTCTAAAAAATCAAGATTATACCAAGTATCTTCTCAGACCACAATGGAATAAAATTAGAAATCAATACCCAGAAGAACTTTAGAAACTACAGAAATACATCGAAATTAAACAACATGCCCTTGAACGACCACTGGGCCAAGGAATAAACTAAAGAGGAAATAGAAATTTCTTGAAATTAATGAAAATAAAAGCACAACCTACCAACAACTGCAGGATGCAGCTAAAGTAGTGCTAAGAGAAGAGTTTATTGCAATAAGCACCTACATCAAAAAAGTAAAAATATTACAAATAAACAATCTAATAATGTGCCTCAACAAACTAGAAGAACAAGAACAAACTCAACCCTAAATTAGTAGGAGAAAGGGAATAATAAATATCAGAGGAGAACTAGACAAAATAGAGACTGAAAACATAATACAAAGGACCAATGAAATGAAAAATTGCTTTTTTTGAAAATATACACAAAATTGATATATCACTGGCTAGAAAGAAAATTAATAGAAGACTCAAACAAAACCAGAAACAAAAAAGAGACATTATAATGGATACCACAGAAATACAAAAGATCACCAGACACTATTATGAACAACGATACACCAAAACTGGGAAACCTGGAGGAAATGGATAAGATACTGAACACATACAACCTATCAAGATTGAATCAGGAAAAAATAGAGATCCTAAACAGGCCAGTCATGAGTAATAAGATTGAATCAGTAATAAAAACCACCCCAAACAGAAAATAAAAGGACCAGATAACCTCACCGCCAGATTCATCAAAATTACAAAGAAGAACCAGCACCGATTTTCAAACTATTCCAAAAATAAATAAATACAGAGGAGGGAATTCACTGTAACTCATTCAATGAGGCCAGCATCCCCTTGATGCCCAAACCAGTCGAGGATGCAACAATAAGAAAGAAAGAAAGAAAGAAAGAAAGAAAGAAAGAAAGAAAGAAAGAAAGGAAGGAAGGAAGGAAGGAAGGAAAGAAAGAAAAGTGTTGAATTGTTTTCCAGAGGTTGGCACCCACTGGGGCCTCCCTCCCTGTGTATGCCTGTGTCTACCTCAGGTGTGGCCTGGTAGGTAAGGATGCACCTTGTACCTCTGTCTACGTCCCACCACAGGGCCCAGAACCAGAAAAGAAAATCTTTGCATTAAGGCAGCTCGTCAATTTACCAGGGCACACAGGCCTAGTGGGTCTAAAAAGATTTGTTACAATTGACCCAGGATCTGACAAATTACAAATGCTAAAAATAGACATATTTGGAGAAAAAGAATAGAGCAGTTTACAAATTATAATTTTACCAAATGTATTAAGACCATATGCAAACATGTGTATAGTGTTTATAAAATAGACATCTATTAGCGATTGCCTGCATTAAGCGAATTAAATATGGGGCTTGAAGTGGAAGAAGTAATAAAATATTAATCATCGCTGTAGAAAGCACATGGAGACAGCCTGTAAACACACAAATCTGAGAGTGGTGCCATT